>CAXHKS010000033.1:0-40948 GCA_964017185.1 Rugalucina vietnamica | reverse complement strand
CTCCTCGTAGCCTTAAAAGAACTATCATCACCACTTATTATATTTAAATATTCAAAATCAAATCCACAAAAATCTTCCAAACTTATATATATATAATAAATGAAATTGCCTGACAAGCACTAGAACAAAAATCAGATAACCCTCTCATAAACAGAAATCCAAAAATATGAATTGAAAACAACCTAAAAAAGAATCTAATAATTGGCAAGAAAATAACCCGAAAATAAACTATAGACTGTGATAACCCATAACCAATTTTTCGTGAAAAATAAACAAATAATATAAATATAATAACCCAAATAACATTTCAACCTCCGACACCCACATGAGTACTTAAAGCCCACCAAAAAAATAAATTTATCCCCATCAGCATCCCCCTCAATATAGACTCTGAAACTATATGACAATAAACTACTAATAAAATCATCATAATAAACAAACCCAACAACCCGCCAAACCATACCTCAAGCTTAGAATAAGTTCTTATTCAACAACATGAAACTAGCAAAAAAAAATAAAACTTCCCTCAAAGGATTTTGTTAAAGCGACTAAAACGAACGACCAATATCTTTATACAAAATAACTTCTCAACCATAATACCAATCACCTAATTCAAAACATAGTGACTTGGATAACTTAAAGAAAAAGAGTTATATTATTAAACTCTACTTTTGGGACATGAACCCAATGATCTATCTTAATCTATTTTTCCTTTATAATACAAACATCACATTTCATAACCAAACTAATAAATAACTATAAATCATAAACTAAATTATAAAACTAAAAATAAATAGTATTAATCAGCTATAAAAACCATTACAACATAAATCTTCCTCAACTCAAATCGAATTAAACAAACAAATTTTAACTATTAGATTCTTTTTAATTCTACAAATAAAAGAATCATACCTATGACTCAATTTTTTCCTCCCCCCTTTTAAATTACTGACACTCTCAAAACTATGTCTAGAAGAAAGAGAATTTTTATTAACCTCAAGTCTACTACTTCCCACTCAAATATTCTTCCAATTATGAAATCTTAAAAACTTCAGTTCTCATCTCCAAACCTATCAACCCCAATTATTACCATAATAAATTAGTAAACATGCCCTATTCTACCTAACCCTAATCCACCATAATTAAAGCACTCCCTATCCAAATATAAATCTCTTCAAACCCAATATAAATATTTTTTCTCTCACCCCAATTTGTACCACCCTCTACACCAAACCATATCACTATAATAAAATAGTAAATACGCTGTATCCTTCCCAAACCCAGACATATAAACCTATTCTACCTAACCCTAATCCACCATAATTAAAGCACTCCCTATCCAAATATAAATCTCTTCAAACCCAATATAAATATTTTTTCTCTCACCCCAATTTGTACCACCCTCTACACCAAACCATATCACTATAATAAAATAGTAAATACGCTGTATCCTTCCCAAACCCAGACATATAAACCTATTCTACCTAACCCTAATCCACCATAATTAAAGCACTCCCTATCCAAATATAAATCTCTTCAAACCCAATATAAATATTTTTTCTCTCACCCCAATTTGTACCACCCTCTACACCAAACCATATCACTATAATAAAATAGTAAATACGCTGTATCCTTCCCAAACCCAGACATATAAACCTATTCTACCTAACCCTAATCCACCATAATTAAAGCACTCCCTATCCAAATATAAATCTCTTCAAACCCAATATAAATATTTTTTCTCTCACCCCAATTTGTACCACCCTCTACACCAAACCATATCACTATAATAAAATAGTAAATACGCTGTATCCTTCCCAAACCCAGACATATAAACCTATTCTACCTAACCCTAATCCACCATAATTAAAGCACTCCCTATCCAAATATAAATCTCTTCAAACCCAATATAAATATTTTTTCTCTCACCCCAATTTGTACCACCCTCTACACCAAACCATATCACTATAATAAAATAGTAAATACGCTGTATCCTTCCCAAACCCAGACATATAAACCTATTCTACCTAACCCTAATCCACCATAATTAAAGCACTCCCTATCCAAATATAAATCTCTTCAAACCCAATATAAATATTTTTTCTCTCACCCCAATTTGTACCACCCTCTACACCAAACCATATCACTATAATAAAATAGTAAATACGCTGTATCCTTCCCAAACCCAGACATATAAACCTATTCTACCTAACCCTAATCCACCATAATTAAAGCACTCCCTATCCAAATATAAATCTCTTCAAACCCAATATAAATATTTTTTCTCTCACCCCAATTTGTACCACCCTCTACACCAAACCATATCACTATAATAAAATAGTAAATACGCTGTATCCTTCCCAAACCCAGACATATAAACCTATTCTACCTAACCCTAATCCACCATAATTAAAGCACTCCCTATCCAAATATAAATCTCTTCAAACCCAATATAAATATTTTTTCTCTCACCCCAATTTGTACCACCCTCTACACCAAACCATATCACTATAATAAAATAGTAAATACGCTGTATCCTTCCCAAACCCAGACATATAAACCTATTCTACCTAACCCTAATCCACCATAATTAAAGCACTCCCTATCCAAATATAAATCTCTTCAAACCCAATATAAATATTTTTTCTCTCACCCCAATTTGTACCACCCTCTACACCAAACCATATCACTATAATAAAATAGTAAATACGCTGTATCCTTCCCAAACCCAGACATATAAACCTATTCTACCTAACCCTAATCCACCATAATTAAAGCACTCCCTATCCAAATATAAATCTCTTCAAACCCAATATAAATATTTTTTCTCTCACCCCAATTTGTACCACCCTCTACACCAAACCATATCACTATAATAAAATAGTAAATACGCTGTATCCTTCCCAAACCCAGACATATAAACCTATTCTACCTAACCCTAATCCACCATAATTAAAGCACTCCCTATCCAAATATAAATCTCTTCAAACCCAATATAAATATTTTTTCTCTCACCCCAATTTGTACCACCCTCTACACCAAACCATATCACTATAATAAAATAGTAAATACGCTGTATCCTTCCCAAACCCAGACATATAAACCTATTCTACCTAACCCTAATCCACCATAATTAAAGCACTCCCTATCCAAATATAAATCTCTTCAAACCCAATATAAATATTTTTTCTCTCACCCCAATTTGTACCACCCTCTACACCAAACCATATCACTATAATAAAATAGTAAATACGCTGTATCCTTCCCAAACCCAGACATATAAACCTATTCTACCTAACCCTAATCCACCATAATTAAAGCACTCCCTATCCAAATATAAATCTCTTCAAACCCAATATAAATATTTTTTCTCTCACCCCAATTTGTACCACCCTCTACACCAAACCATATCACTATAATAAAATAGTAAATACGCTGTATCCTTCCCAAACCCAGACATATAAACCTATTCTACCTAACCCTAATCCACCATAATTAAAGCACTCCCTATCCAAATATAAATCTCTTCAAACCCAATATAAATATTTTTTCTCTCACCCCAATTTGTACCACCCTCTACACCAAACCATATCACTATAATAAAATAGTAAATACGCTGTATCCTTCCCAAACCCAGACATATAAACCTATTCTACCTAACCCTAATCCACCATAATTAAAGCACTCCCTATCCAAATATAAATCTCTTCAAACCCAATATAAATATTTTTTCTCTCACCCCAATTTGTACCACCCTCTACACCAAACCATATCACTATAATAAAATAGTAAATACGCTGTATCCTTCCCAAACCCAGACATATAAACCTATTCTACCTAACCCTAATCCACCATAATTAAAGCACTCCCTATCCAAATATAAATCTCTTCAAACCCAATATAAATATTTTTTCTCTCACCCCAATTTGTACCACCCTCTACACCAAACCATATCACTATAATAAAATAGTAAATACGCTGTATCCTTCCCAAACCCAGACATATAAACCTATTCTACCTAACCCTAATCCACCATAATTAAAGCACTCCCTATCCAAATATAAATCTCTTCAAACCCAATATAAATATTTTTTCTCTCACCCCAATTTGTACCACCCTCTACACCAAACCATATCACTATAATAAAATAGTAAATACGCTGTATCCTTCCCAAACCCAGACATATAAACCTATTCTACCTAACCCTAATCCACCATAATTAAAGCACTCCCTATCCAAATATAAATCTCTTCAAACCCAATATAAATATTTTTTCTCTCACCCCAATTTGTACCACCCTCTACACCAAACCATATCACTATAATAAAATAGTAAATACGCTGTATCCTTCCCAAACCCAGACATATAAACCTATTCTACCTAACCCTAATCCACCATAATTAAAGCACTCCCTATCCAAATATAAATCTCTTCAAACCCAATATAAATATTTTTTCTCTCACCCCAATTTGTACCACCCTCTACACCAAACCATATCACTATAATAAAATAGTAAATACGCTGTATCCTTCCCAAACCCAGACATATAAACCTATTCTACCTAACCCTAATCCACCATAATTAAAGCACTCCCTATCCAAATATAAATCTCTTCAAACCCAATATAAATATTTTTTCTCTCACCCCAATTTGTACCACCCTCTACACCAAACCATATCACTATAATAAAATAGTAAATACGCTGTATCCTTCCCAAACCCAGACATATAAACCTATTCTACCTAACCCTAATCCACCATAATTAAAGCACTCCCTATCCAAATATAAATCTCTTCAAACCCAATATAAATATTTTTTCTCTCACCCCAATTTGTACCACCCTCTACACCAAACCATATCACTATAATAAAATAGTAAATACGCTGTATCCTTCCCAAACCCAGACATATAAACCTATTCTACCTAACCCTAATCCACCATAATTAAAGCACTCCCTATCCAAATATAAATCTCTTCAAACCCAATATAAATATTTTTTCTCTCACCCCAATTTGTACCACCCTCTACACCAAACCATATCACTATAATAAAATAGTAAATACGCTGTATCCTTCCCAAACCCAGACATATAAACCTATTCTACCTAACCCTAATCCACCATAATTAAAGCACTCCCTATCCAAATATAAATCTCTTCAAACCCAATATAAATATTTTTTCTCTCACCCCAATTTGTACCACCCTCTACACCAAACCATATCACTATAATAAAATAGTAAATACGCTGTATCCTTCCCAAACCCAGACATATAAACCTATTCTACCTAACCCTAATCCACCATAATTAAAGCACTCCCTATCCAAATATAAATCTCTTCAAACCCAATATAAATATTTTTTCTCTCACCCCAATTTGTACCACCCTCTACACCAAACCATATCACTATAATAAAATAGTAAATACGCTGTATCCTTCCCAAACCCAGACATATAAACCTATTCTACCTAACCCTAATCCACCATAATTAAAGCACTCCCTATCCAAATATAAATCTCTTCAAACCCAATATAAATATTTTTTCTCTCACCCCAATTTGTACCACCCTCTACACCAAACCATATCACTATAATAAAATAGTAAATACGCTGTATCCTTCCCAAACCCAGACATATAAACCTATTCTACCTAACCCTAATCCACCATAATTAAAGCACTCCCTATCCAAATATAAATCTCTTCAAACCCAATATAAATATTTTTTCTCTCACCCCAATTTGTACCACCCTCTACACCAAACCATATCACTATAATAAAATAGTAAATACGCTGTATCCTTCCCAAACCCAGACATATAAACCTATTCTACCTAACCCTAATCCACCATAATTAAAGCACTCCCTATCCAAATATAAATCTCTTCAAACCCAATATAAATATTTTTTCTCTCACCCCAATTTGTACCACCCTCTACACCAAACCATATCACTATAATAAAATAGTAAATACGCTGTATCCTTCCCAAACCCAGACATATAAACCTATTCTACCTAACCCTAATCCACCATAATTAAAGCACTCCCTATCCAAATATAAATCTCTTCAAACCCAATATAAATATTTTTTCTCTCACCCCAATTTGTACCACCCTCTACACCAAACCATATCACTATAATAAAATAGTAAATACGCTGTATCCTTCCCAAACCCAGACATATAAACCTATTCTACCTAACCCTAATCCACCATAATTAAAGCACTCCCTATCCAAATATAAATCTCTTCAAACCCAATATAAATATTTTTTCTCTCACCCCAATTTGTACCACCCTCTACACCAAACCATATCACTATAATAAAATAGTAAATACGCTGTATCCTTCCCAAACCCAGACATATAAACCTATTCTACCTAACCCTAATCCACCATAATTAAAGCACTCCCTATCCAAATATAAATCTCTTCAAACCCAATATAAATATTTTTTCTCTCACCCCAATTTGTACCACCCTCTACACCAAACCATATCACTATAATAAAATAGTAAATACGCTGTATCCTTCCCAAACCCAGACATATAAACCTATTCTACCTAACCCTAATCCACCATAATTAAAGCACTCCCTATCCAAATATAAATCTCTTCAAACCCAATATAAATATTTTTTCTCTCACCCCAATTTGTACCACCCTCTACACCAAACCATATCACTATAATAAAATAGTAAATACGCTGTATCCTTCCCAAACCCAGACATATAAACCTATTCTACCTAACCCTAATCCACCATAATTAAAGCACTCCCTATCCAAATATAAATCTCTTCAAACCCAATATAAATATTTTTTCTCTCACCCCAATTTGTACCACCCTCTACACCAAACCATATCACTATAATAAAATAGTAAATACGCTGTATCCTTCCCAAACCCAGACATATAAACCTATTCTACCTAACCCTAATCCACCATAATTAAAGCACTCCCTATCCAAATATAAATCTCTTCAAACCCAATATAAATATTTTTTCTCTCACCCCAATTTGTACCACCCTCTACACCAAACCATATCACTATAATAAAATAGTAAATACGCTGTATCCTTCCCAAACCCAGACATATAAACCTATTCTACCTAACCCTAATCCACCATAATTAAAGCACTCCCTATCCAAATATAAATCTCTTCAAACCCAATATAAATATTTTTTCTCTCACCCCAATTTGTACCACCCTCTACACCAAACCATATCACTATAATAAAATAGTAAATACGCTGTATCCTTCCCAAACCCAGACATATAAACCTATTCTACCTAACCCTAATCCACCATAATTAAAGCACTCCCTATCCAAATATAAATCTCTTCAAACCCAATATAAATATTTTTTCTCTCACCCCAATTTGTACCACCCTCTACACCAAACCATATCACTATAATAAAATAGTAAATACGCTGTATCCTTCCCAAACCCAGACATATAAACCTATTCTACCTAACCCTAATCCACCATAATTAAAGCACTCCCTATCCAAATATAAATCTCTTCAAACCCAATATAAATATTTTTTCTCTCACCCCAATTTGTACCACCCTCTACACCAAACCATATCACTATAATAAAATAGTAAATACGCTGTATCCTTCCCAAACCCAGACATATAAACCTATTCTACCTAACCCTAATCCACCATAATTAAAGCACTCCCTATCCAAATATAAATCTCTTCAAACCCAATATAAATATTTTTTCTCTCACCCCAATTTGTACCACCCTCTACACCAAACCATATCACTATAATAAAATAGTAAATACGCTGTATCCTTCCCAAACCCAGACATATAAACCTATTCTACCTAACCCTAATCCACCATAATTAAAGCACTCCCTATCCAAATATAAATCTCTTCAAACCCAATATAAATATTTTTTCTCTCACCCCAATTTGTACCACCCTCTACACCAAACCATATCACTATAATAAAATAGTAAATACGCTGTATCCTTCCCAAACCCAGACATATAAACCTATTCTACCTAACCCTAATCCACCATAATTAAAGCACTCCCTATCCAAATATAAATCTCTTCAAACCCAATATAAATATTTTTTCTCTCACCCCAATTTGTACCACCCTCTACACCAAACCATATCACTATAATAAAATAGTAAATACGCTGTATCCTTCCCAAACCCAGACATATAAACCTATTCTACCTAACCCTAATCCACCATAATTAAAGCACTCCCTATCCAAATATAAATCTCTTCAAACCCAATATAAATATTTTTTCTCTCACCCCAATTTGTACCACCCTCTACACCAAACCATATCACTATAATAAAATAGTAAATACGCTGTATCCTTCCCAAACCCAGACATATAAACCTATTCTACCTAACCCTAATCCACCATAATTAAAGCACTCCCTATCCAAATATAAATCTCTTCAAACCCAATATAAATATTTTTTCTCTCACCCCAATTTGTACCACCCTCTACACCAAACCATATCACTATAATAAAATAGTAAATACGCTGTATCCTTCCCAAACCCAGACATATAAACCTATTCTACCTAACCCTAATCCACCATAATTAAAGCACTCCCTATCCAAATATAAATCTCTTCAAACCCAATATAAATATTTTTTCTCTCACCCCAATTTGTACCACCCTCTACACCAAACCATATCACTATAATAAAATAGTAAATACGCTGTATCCTTCCCAAACCCAGACATATAAACCTATTCTACCTAACCCTAATCCACCATAATTAAAGCACTCCCTATCCAAATATAAATCTCTTCAAACCCAATATAAATATTTTTTCTCTCACCCCAATTTGTACCACCCTCTACACCAAACCATATCACTATAATAAAATAGTAAATACGCTGTATCCTTCCCAAACCCAGACATATAAACCTATTCTACCTAACCCTAATCCACCATAATTAAAGCACTCCCTATCCAAATATAAATCTCTTCAAACCCAATATAAATATTTTTTCTCTCACCCCAATTTGTACCACCCTCTACACCAAACCATATCACTATAATAAAATAGTAAATACGCTGTATCCTTCCCAAACCCAGACATATAAACCTATTCTACCTAACCCTAATCCACCATAATTAAAGCACTCCCTATCCAAATATAAATCTCTTCAAACCCAATATAAATATTTTTTCTCTCACCCCAATTTGTACCACCCTCTACACCAAACCATATCACTATAATAAAATAGTAAATACGCTGTATCCTTCCCAAACCCAGACATATAAACCTATTCTACCTAACCCTAATCCACCATAATTAAAGCACTCCCTATCCAAATATAAATCTCTTCAAACCCAATATAAATATTTTTTCTCTCACCCCAATTTGTACCACCCTCTACACCAAACCATATCACTATAATAAAATAGTAAATACGCTGTATCCTTCCCAAACCCAGACATATAAACCTATTCTACCTAACCCTAATCCACCATAATTAAAGCACTCCCTATCCAAATATAAATCTCTTCAAACCCAATATAAATATTTTTTCTCTCACCCCAATTTGTACCACCCTCTACACCAAACCATATCACTATAATAAAATAGTAAATACGCTGTATCCTTCCCAAACCCAGACATATAAACCTATTCTACCTAACCCTAATCCACCATAATTAAAGCACTCCCTATCCAAACATAAATCCTTTCAAATCCTATATAAAATTTTTAACTTTCATTTCAAACCCTCCAAAAAAAAATTGCACCATAAAAATCCTAATATAATGAAATTGTAAAATATAAAATTTTTAACCAAGATCACCCACCAATTTGACTACCTCTACCCTCCACCCATATTAAGTTACTATTACCAAATATAATTTAACCCATACAAAAATTTTTCTCTCTACCGAATATAAATCCTTCAAATCCTATATAAATATTTTACTTCATTTCAACCCACAAAAAAAAATTGCACCATAAAAATCCTAATATGGCTTGAAATTTAGTAAAAATATAAAAATTTTAACCCAAGACACCCACCAGACCTACTTCTACCCCCACCTTTTTATGTTATATATACCACACAAATTTAACCCGTACAAAAGTAATCTCCATACCGAATATAAATCCTTTCAAATCCTATATAAAATTTTTAACTTTCATTTCAAACCCTCCAAAAAAAAATTGCACCATAAAAATCCTAATATGGCTTGAAATTTAGTAAAAATATAAAAATTTTAACCCAAGACACCCACCAGACCTACTTCTACCCCCACCTTTTTATGTTATATATACCACACAAATTTAACCCGTACAAAAGTAATCTCCATACCGAATATAAATCCTTTCAAATCCTATATAAAATTTTTAACTTTCATTTCAAACCCTCCAAAAAAAAATTGCACCATAAAAATCCTAATATGGCTTGAAATTTAGTAAAAATATAAAAATTTTAACCCAAGACACCCACCAGACCTACTTCTACCCCCACCTTTTTATGTTATATATACCACACAAATTTAACCCGTACAAAAGTAATCTCCATACCGAATATAAATCCTTTCAAATCCTATATAAAATTTTTAACTTTCATTTCAAACCCTCCAAAAAAAAATTGCACCATAAAAATCCTAATATGGCTTGAAATTTAGTAAAAATATAAAAATTTTAACCCAAGACACCCACCAGACCTACTTCTACCCCCACCTTTTTATGTTATATATACCACACAAATTTAACCCGTACAAAAGTAATCTCCATACCGAATATAAATCCTTTCAAATCCTATATAAAATTTTTAACTTTCATTTCAAACCCTCCAAAAAAAAATTGCACCATAAAAATCCTAATATGGCTTGAAATTTAGTAAAAATATAAAAATTTTAACCCAAGACACCCACCAGACCTACTTCTACCCCCACCTTTTTATGTTATATATACCACACAAATTTAACCCGTACAAAAGTAATCTCCATACCGAATATAAATCCTTTCAAATCCTATATAAAATTTTTAACTTTCATTTCAAACCCTCCAAAAAAAAATTGCACCATAAAAATCCTAATATGGCTTGAAATTTAGTAAAAATATAAAAATTTTAACCCAAGACACCCACCAGACCTACTTCTACCCCCACCTTTTTATGTTATATATACCACACAAATTTAACCCGTACAAAAGTAATCTCCATACCGAATATAAATCCTTTCAAATCCTATATAAAATTTTTAACTTTCATTTCAAACCCTCCAAAAAAAAATTGCACCATAAAAATCCTAATATGGCTTGAAATTTAGTAAAAATATAAAAATTTTAACCCAAGACACCCACCAGACCTACTTCTACCCCCACCTTTTTATGTTATATATACCACACAAATTTAACCCGTACAAAAGTAATCTCCATACCGAATATAAATCCTTTCAAATCCTATATAAAATTTT
This sequence comes from Rugalucina vietnamica, assembly GCA_964017185.1. Classification (NCBI taxonomy): domain Eukaryota; kingdom Metazoa; phylum Mollusca; class Bivalvia; order Lucinida; family Lucinidae; genus Rugalucina; species Rugalucina vietnamica. Next base: position 29,529 of record CAXHKS010000033.1, on the reverse strand, counting down.
TAACTTTCATTTCAAACCCTCCAAAAAAAAATTGCACCATAAAAATCCTAATATGGCTTGAAATTTAGTAAAAATATAAAAATTTTAACCCAAGACACCCACCAGACCTACTTCTACCCCCACCTTTTTATGTTATATATACCACACAAATTTAACCCGTACAAAAGTAATCTCCATACCGAATATAAATCCTTTCAAATCCTATATAAAATTTTTAACTTTCATTTCAAACCCTCCAAAAAAAAATTGCACCATAAAAATCCTAATATGGCTTGAAATTTAGTAAAAATATAAAAATTTTAACCCAAGACACCCACCAGACCTACTTCTACCCCCACCTTTTTATGTTATATATACCACACAAATTTAACCCGTACAAAAGTAATCTCCATACCGAATATAAATCCTTTCAAATCCTATATAAAATTTTTAACTTTCATTTCAAACCCTCCAAAAAAAAATTGCACCATAAAAATCCTAATATGGCTTGAAATTTAGTAAAAATATAAAAATTTTAACCCAAGACACCCACCAGACCTACTTCTACCCCCACCTTTTTATGTTATATATACCACACAAATTTAACCCGTACAAAAGTAATCTCCATACCGAATATAAATCCTTTCAAATCCTATATAAAATTTTTAACTTTCATTTCAAACCCTCCAAAAAAAAATTGCACCATAAAAATCCTAATATGGCTTGAAATTTAGTAAAAATATAAAAATTTTAACCCAAGACACCCACCAGACCTACTTCTACCCCCACCTTTTTATGTTATATATACCACACAAATTTAACCCGTACAAAAGTAATCTCCATACCGAATATAAATCCTTTCAAATCCTATATAAAATTTTTAACTTTCATTTCAAACCCTCCAAAAAAAAATTGCACCATAAAAATCCTAATATGGCTTGAAATTTAGTAAAAATATAAAAATTTTAACCCAAGACACCCACCAGACCTACTTCTACCCCCACCTTTTTATGTTATATATACCACACAAATTTAACCCGTACAAAAGTAATCTCCATACCGAATATAAATCCTTTCAAATCCTATATAAAATTTTTAACTTTCATTTCAAACCCTCCAAAAAAAAATTGCACCATAAAAATCCTAATATGGCTTGAAATTTAGTAAAAATATAAAAATTTTAACCCAAGACACCCACCAGACCTACTTCTACCCCCACCTTTTTATGTTATATATACCACACAAATTTAACCCGTACAAAAGTAATCTCCATACCGAATATAAATCCTTTCAAATCCTATATAAAATTTTTAACTTTCATTTCAAACCCTCCAAAAAAAAATTGCACCATAAAAATCCTAATATGGCTTGAAATTTAGTAAAAATATAAAAATTTTAACCCAAGACACCCACCAGACCTACTTCTACCCCCACCTTTTTATGTTATATATACCACACAAATTTAACCCGTACAAAAGTAATCTCCATACCGAATATAAATCCTTTCAAATCCTATATAAAATTTTTAACTTTCATTTCAAACCCTCCAAAAAAAAATTGCACCATAAAAATCCTAATATGGCTTGAAATTTAGTAAAAATATAAAAATTTTAACCCAAGACACCCACCAGACCTACTTCTACCCCCACCTTTTTATGTTATATATACCACACAAATTTAACCCGTACAAAAGTAATCTCCATACCGAATATAAATCCTTTCAAATCCTATATAAAATTTTTAACTTTCATTTCAAACCCTCCAAAAAAAAATTGCACCATAAAAATCCTAATATGGCTTGAAATTTAGTAAAAATATAAAAATTTTAACCCAAGACACCCACCAGACCTACTTCTACCCCCACCTTTTTATGTTATATATACCACACAAATTTAACCCGTACAAAAGTAATCTCCATACCGAATATAAATCCTTTCAAATCCTATATAAAATTTTTAACTTTCATTTCAAACCCTCCAAAAAAAAATTGCACCATAAAAATCCTAATATGGCTTGAAATTTAGTAAAAATATAAAAATTTTAACCCAAGACACCCACCAGACCTACTTCTACCCCCACCTTTTTATGTTATATATACCACACAAATTTAACCCGTACAAAAGTAATCTCCATACCGAATATAAATCCTTTCAAATCCTATATAAAATTTTTAACTTTCATTTCAAACCCTCCAAAAAAAAATTGCACCATAAAAATCCTAATATGGCTTGAAATTTAGTAAAAATATAAAAATTTTAACCCAAGACACCCACCAGACCTACTTCTACCCCCACCTTTTTATGTTATATATACCACACAAATTTAACCCGTACAAAAGTAATCTCCATACCGAATATAAATCCTTTCAAATCCTATATAAAATTTTTAACTTTCATTTCAAACCCTCCAAAAAAAAATTGCACCATAAAAATCCTAATATGGCTTGAAATTTAGTAAAAATATAAAAATTTTAACCCAAGACACCCACCAGACCTACTTCTACCCCCACCTTTTTATGTTATATATACCACACAAATTTAACCCGTACAAAAGTAATCTCCATACCGAATATAAATCCTTTCAAATCCTATATAAAATTTTTAACTTTCATTTCAAACCCTCCAAAAAAAAATTGCACCATAAAAATCCTAATATGGCTTGAAATTTAGTAAAAATATAAAAATTTTAACCCAAGACACCCACCAGACCTACTTCTACCCCCACCTTTTTATGTTATATATACCACACAAATTTAACCCGTACAAAAGTAATCTCCATACCGAATATAAATCCTTTCAAATCCTATATAAAATTTTTAACTTTCATTTCAAACCCTCCAAAAAAAAATTGCACCATAAAAATCCTAATATGGCTTGAAATTTAGTAAAAATATAAAAATTTTAACCCAAGACACCCACCAGACCTACTTCTACCCCCACCTTTTTATGTTATATATACCACACAAATTTAACCCGTACAAAAGTAATCTCCATACCGAATATAAATCCTTTCAAATCCTATATAAAATTTTTAACTTTCATTTCAAACCCTCCAAAAAAAAATTGCACCATAAAAATCCTAATATGGCTTGAAATTTAGTAAAAATATAAAAATTTTAACCCAAGACACCCACCAGACCTACTTCTACCCCCACCTTTTTATGTTATATATACCACACAAATTTAACCCGTACAAAAGTAATCTCCATACCGAATATAAATCCTTTCAAATCCTATATAAAATTTTTAACTTTCATTTCAAACCCTCCAAAAAAAAATTGCACCATAAAAATCCTAATATGGCTTGAAATTTAGTAAAAATATAAAAATTTTAACCCAAGACACCCACCAGACCTACTTCTACCCCCACCTTTTTATGTTATATATACCACACAAATTTAACCCGTACAAAAGTAATCTCCATACCGAATATAAATCCTTTCAAATCCTATATAAAATTTTTAACTTTCATTTCAAACCCTCCAAAAAAAAATTGCACCATAAAAATCCTAATATGGCTTGAAATTTAGTAAAAATATAAAAATTTTAACCCAAGACACCCACCAGACCTACTTCTACCCCCACCTTTTTATGTTATATATACCACACAAATTTAACCCGTACAAAAGTAATCTCCATACCGAATATAAATCCTTTCAAATCCTATATAAAATTTTTAACTTTCATTTCAAACCCTCCAAAAAAAAATTGCACCATAAAAATCCTAATATGGCTTGAAATTTAGTAAAAATATAAAAATTTTAACCCAAGACACCCACCAGACCTACTTCTACCCCCACCTTTTTATGTTATATATACCACACAAATTTAACCCGTACAAAAGTAATCTCCATACCGAATATAAATCCTTTCAAATCCTATATAAAATTTTTAACTTTCATTTCAAACCCTCCAAAAAAAAATTGCACCATAAAAATCCTAATATGGCTTGAAATTTAGTAAAAATATAAAAATTTTAACCCAAGACACCCACCAGACCTACTTCTACCCCCACCTTTTTATGTTATATATACCACACAAATTTAACCCGTACAAAAGTAATCTCCATACCGAATATAAATCCTTTCAAATCCTATATAAAATTTTTAACTTTCATTTCAAACCCTCCAAAAAAAAATTGCACCATAAAAATCCTAATATGGCTTGAAATTTAGTAAAAATATAAAAATTTTAACCCAAGACACCCACCAGACCTACTTCTACCCCCACCTTTTTATGTTATATATACCACACAAATTTAACCCGTACAAAAGTAATCTCCATACCGAATATAAATCCTTTCAAATCCTATATAAAATTTTTAACTTTCATTTCAAACCCTCCAAAAAAAAATTGCACCATAAAAATCCTAATATGGCTTGAAATTTAGTAAAAATATAAAAATTTTAACCCAAGACACCCACCAGACCTACTTCTACCCCCACCTTTTTATGTTATATATACCACACAAATTTAACCCGTACAAAAGTAATCTCCATACCGAATATAAATCCTTTCAAATCCTATATAAAATTTTTAACTTTCATTTCAAACCCTCCAAAAAAAAATTGCACCATAAAAATCCTAATATGGCTTGAAATTTAGTAAAAATATAAAAATTTTAACCCAAGACACCCACCAGACCTACTTCTACCCCCACCTTTTTATGTTATATATACCACACAAATTTAACCCGTACAAAAGTAATCTCCATACCGAATATAAATCCTTTCAAATCCTATATAAAATTTTTAACTTTCATTTCAAACCCTCCAAAAAAAAATTGCACCATAAAAATCCTAATATGGCTTGAAATTTAGTAAAAATATAAAAATTTTAACCCAAGACACCCACCAGACCTACTTCTACCCCCACCTTTTTATGTTATATATACCACACAAATTTAACCCGTACAAAAGTAATCTCCATACCGAATATAAATCCTTTCAAATCCTATATAAAATTTTTAACTTTCATTTCAAACCCTCCAAAAAAAAATTGCACCATAAAAATCCTAATATGGCTTGAAATTTAGTAAAAATATAAAAATTTTAACCCAAGACACCCACCAGACCTACTTCTACCCCCACCTTTTTATGTTATATATACCACACAAATTTAACCCGTACAAAAGTAATCTCCATACCGAATATAAATCCTTTCAAATCCTATATAAAATTTTTAACTTTCATTTCAAACCCTCCAAAAAAAAATTGCACCATAAAAATCCTAATATGGCTTGAAATTTAGTAAAAATATAAAAATTTTAACCCAAGACACCCACCAGACCTACTTCTACCCCCACCTTTTTATGTTATATATACCACACAAATTTAACCCGTACAAAAGTAATCTCCATACCGAATATAAATCCTTTCAAATCCTATATAAAATTTTTAACTTTCATTTCAAACCCTCCAAAAAAAAATTGCACCATAAAAATCCTAATATGGCTTGAAATTTAGTAAAAATATAAAAATTTTAACCCAAGACACCCACCAGACCTACTTCTACCCCCACCTTTTTATGTTATATATACCACACAAATTTAACCCGTACAAAAGTAATCTCCATACCGAATATAAATCCTTTCAAATCCTATATAAAATTTTTAACTTTCATTTCAAACCCTCCAAAAAAAAATTGCACCATAAAAATCCTAATATGGCTTGAAATTTAGTAAAAATATAAAAATTTTAACCCAAGACACCCACCAGACCTACTTCTACCCCCACCTTTTTATGTTATATATACCACACAAATTTAACCCGTACAAAAGTAATCTCCATACCGAATATAAATCCTTTCAAATCCTATATAAAATTTTTAACTTTCATTTCAAACCCTCCAAAAAAAAATTGCACCATAAAAATCCTAATATGGCTTGAAATTTAGTAAAAATATAAAAATTTTAACCCAAGACACCCACCAGACCTACTTCTACCCCCACCTTTTTATGTTATATATACCACACAAATTTAACCCGTACAAAAGTAATCTCCATACCGAATATAAATCCTTTCAAATCCTATATAAAATTTTTAACTTTCATTTCAAACCCTCCAAAAAAAAATTGCACCATAAAAATCCTAATATGGCTTGAAATTTAGTAAAAATATAAAAATTTTAACCCAAGACACCCACCAGACCTACTTCTACCCCCACCTTTTTATGTTATATATACCACACAAATTTAACCCGTACAAAAGTAATCTCCATACCGAATATAAATCCTTTCAAATCCTATATAAAATTTTTAACTTTCATTTCAAACCCTCCAAAAAAAAATTGCACCATAAAAATCCTAATATGGCTTGAAATTTAGTAAAAATATAAAAATTTTAACCCAAGACACCCACCAGACCTACTTCTACCCCCACCTTTTTATGTTATATATACCACACAAATTTAACCCGTACAAAAGTAATCTCCATACCGAATATAAATCCTTTCAAATCCTATATAAAATTTTTAACTTTCATTTCAAACCCTCCAAAAAAAAATTGCACCATAAAAATCCTAATATGGCTTGAAATTTAGTAAAAATATAAAAATTTTAACCCAAGACACCCACCAGACCTACTTCTACCCCCACCTTTTTATGTTATATATACCACACAAATTTAACCCGTACAAAAGTAATCTCCATACCGAATATAAATCCTTTCAAATCCTATATAAAATTTTTAACTTTCATTTCAAACCCTCCAAAAAAAATTGCACCATAAAAATCCTAATATGGCTTGAAATTTAGTAAAAATATAAAAATTTTAACCCAAGACACCCACCAGACCTACTTCTACCCCCACCTTTTTATGTTATATATACCACACAAATTTAACCCGTACAAAAGTAATCTCCATACCGAATATAAATCCTTTCAAATCCTATATAAAATTTTTAACTTTCATTTCAAACCCTCCAAAAAAAATTGCACCATAAAAATCCTAATATGGCTTGAAATTTAGTAAAAATATAAAAATTTTAACCCAAGACACCCACCAGACCTACTTCTACCCCCACCTTTTTATGTTATATATACCACACAAATTTAACCCGTACAAAAGTAATCTCCATACCGAATATAAATCCTTTCAAATCCTATATAAAATTTTTAACTTTCATTTCAAACCCTCCAAAAAAAAATTGCACCATAAAAATCCTAATATGGCTTGAAATTTAGTAAAAATATAAAAATTTTAACCCAAGACACCCACCAGACCTACTTCTACCCCCACCTTTTTATGTTATATATACCACACAAATTTAACCCGTACAAAAGTAATCTCCATACCGAATATAAATCCTTTCAAATCCTATATAAAATTTTTAACTTTCATTTCAAACCCTCCAAAAAAAATTGCACCATAAAAATCCTAATATGGCTTGAAATTTAGTAAAAATATAAAAATTTTAACCCAAGACACCCACCAGACCTACTTCTACCCCCACCTTTTTATGTTATATATACCACACAAATTTAACCCGTACAAAAGTAATCTCCATACCGAATATAAATCCTTTCAAATCCTATATAAAATTTTTATCTTTCATTTCAAACTCTCCAAAAAAAATTGCACCATAAAAATCCTAATATGGCTTGAAATTTAGTAAAAATATAAAAATTTTAACCCAAAACACCCATTTTTCCCTGACCATACATAAACAAAAGTCCCATCAGCAGCCAAACAAAACAATAAATCAATAAAATTCTACTTTAATTTAAAACCCTACAAAAATCTCAGTTTCATCAAATCCCGAATACCAATATTAACATCATCTAAATCATCTCATCTTCAGATCTCAATATGAATCCCCACTTATTACACTTCCACTTTTGAAAACCCAACCCCCAATGTCTTCTACAAATAATAACGGAATAAAGAAATCAAACGCCTAGATACTGAATAAAAACCTTCACTTGATACTCTTCCACCAGTACACTCCAATAATCACTCTACTTACTAAACATACCTCACTTAAACCTAATTAAAATTCTCTAATTTTTAAAAGAAACTTATCTTTATTGTAACCTAAATAATGAACTATTATCGTTTTATATTAATACCACCCCACATAATAAACTAAAATTAATAAAAATTCATACCACATCAACAAAACACCAATACCTAAAAGAACTAGTAAAACCAAAATAATAAAAAAAACAAAATGATCCCTCACGTATGTAATCAACATACACCTAAAAACACCGTACTCACAATTTTATGAAAACCGTAAAACCATTATAATAAAGAATACCGATCCACATACAGTATCCGCAATAATGAATCCGATTACATAAGACCACATTACCTGAATATAATTAAAAAGCCATCAATACAACAATTAAAATATAATCAATTTTCCTCTACACAACTATAAACAAAAATTTTAATGACAGCCAAATAAATTAATAAATTCACAAAATTCTACTTTAATTTCACAACCTTACAAGGAGGAGACCCTGGTTCCAAATCGCGACTACTATTATTAACATCATTTAATTCATCCCCACTTCCAGAGCTTAATAAACTTTTACTTCTTACTCCTCTATCTTGAAAACCCGATCCAAACAAAAAACTACTAACATTACTTGCTCTTAATGTTTTATCCAAAATATTAAATCTTCCCCGCTTAGAAGACGTTGATCTATTAACAGAATAATTAGCAATAGCAGTATTTTCAACCCCACTTTCATCAGACCCAGAAAAACTACCCTCAGCTTGATTAGCTTCAATTCCCCTAATATTCAAATCCACAATATCATTGAAATGTTCAACTTTATCATCAACTACAGTAGAATTACCTGGCCCATAACCCCCCACTCTATCATCCAAATCACATAAACTACTAACAGAATCATCCTTACCACTATCAGACGGTATAGAATCACCCATCATCCTATTAAACGCACTAACAGAATCGTCCTTACCCCTACCAGACGGCATAGAATCACCCATCATCCTATTAGACGCACTAACAGAATCATCCTTACCCCCACCAGACGGTATAGAATCAACCATATCCTTAACTTTCTTCACCCCAATAGAAACAACACCTTTTTTTAACTCGTCAGGATCAGGCGAACCCCCAGAAATATTAAGACCACTCCCCCTCCTCGTAGCCTTAAAAGAACTATCATCACCACTTATTATATTTAAATATTCAAAATCAAATCCACAAAAATCTTCCAAACTTATATACATAATAAATGAAATTGCCTGACAAGCACTAGAACAAAAATCAGATAACCCTCTCATAAACAGAAATCCAAAAATATGAATTGAAAACAACCTAAAAAAGAATCTAATAATTGGCAAGAAAATGACCCGAAAATAAACCATAGACTGTGATAGCCCATAACCAATTTTTCGTGAAAAATAAACAAATAATATAAATAAAATAACCCAAATAACATTTCAACCTCCGACACCCACATGAATACTTAAAGCCCATCAAAAAAATAAATTTATCCCCATCAGCATCCCCCTCAACATAGATTCTGAAACTATATGACAATAAACTACTAATAAAATCATCATAATTAATAAACCCAACAACCCGCCAAACCATACCTCAAGCTTAAAATAGGTTCTTATTCAACAACATGAAACTAACAAAAAAAAATAAAACTTCCCTCAAAGGATTTTGTTAAAACGACTAAAACGAACGACCAATATCTTTATACAAAATAACTTCTCAACCATAATACCAATCACCTAATTCAAAACATAGTGACTTGGATAACTTAAAGAAAAAGAGTTATATTATTAAACTCTACTTTTGGGACATGAACCCAATGATCTATCTTAATCTATTTTTCCTTTATAATACAAACATCACATTTCATAACCAAACTAATAAATAACTATAAATCATAAACTAAATTATAAAACTAAAAATAAATAATATTAATCAGCTATAAAAACCATTACAACATAAATCTTCCTCAACTCAAATCGAATTAAACAAACAAATTTAAACTATTAGATTCTTTTTAATTATACAAATAAAAGAATCATACCTATGACTTAATTTTTTTCCTCCCCCCTTTAAACTACTAACACTCTCAAAACTATTTCTAGAAGAAAGAAAATTTTTATTAACCTCAAGTCTACTACTTCCCACTCAAATATTCTTCCAATTATGAAATCTTAAAAACTTCAGTTCTCATCTCCAAACCTATCAACCCCAATTATCACCATAATAAATTAGTAAATATGCCGTATTCTACCTAACCCTAATCTACTTTAATTGAGCACTCCCTATCCAAACATAAATCCTTTCAAATCCTATATAAAATTTTTAACTTTCATTTCAAACCCTCCAAAAAAAATTGCACCATAAAAATCCCAATATGGCTTGAAATTTAGTAAAAATATAAAAATTTTAACCCAAGACACCCACCAGACCTACTTCTACCCCCACCTTTTTATGTTATATATACCACACAAATTTAACCCGTACAAAAGTAATCTCCATACCGAATATAAATCCTTTCAAATCCTATATAAAATTTTTAACTTTCATTTCAAACCCTCCAAAAAAAAATTGCACCATAAAAATCCTAATATGGCTTGAAATTTAGTAAAAATATAAAAATTTTAACCCAAGACACCCCCAGACCTACTTCTACCCCCACCTTTTTATGTTATATATACCACACAAATTTAACCCGTACAAAAGTAATCTCCATACCGAATATAAATCCTTTCAAATCCTATATAAAATTTTTAACTTTCATTTCAAACCCTCCAAAAAAAAATTGCACCATAAAAATCCCAATATGGCTTGAAATTTAGTAAAAATATAAAAATTTTAACCCAAGACACCCACCAGACCTACTTCTACCCCCACCTTTTTATGTTATATATACCACACAAATTTAACCCGTACAAAAGTAATCTCCATACCGAATATAAATCCTTTCAAATCCTATATAAAATTTTTAACTTTCATTTCAAACCCTCCAAAAAAAATTGCACCATAAAAATCCTAATATGGCTTGAAATTTAGTAAAAATATAAAAATTTTAACCCAAGACACCCCCAGACCTACTTCTACCCCCACCTTTTTATGTTATATATACCACACAAATTTAACCCGTACAAAAGTAATCTCCATACCGAATATAAATCCTTTCAAATCCTATATAAAATTTTTAACTTTCATTTCAAACCCTCCAAAAAAAAATTGCACCATAAAAATCCCAATATGGCTTGAAATTTAGTAAAAATATAAAAATTTTAACCCAAGACACCCACCAGACCTACTTCTACCCCCACCTTTTTATGTTATATATACCACACAAATTTAACCCGTACAAAAGTAATCTCCATACCGAATATAAATCCTTTCAAATCCTATATAAAATTTTTAACTTTCATTTCAAACCCTCCAAAAAAAAATTGCACCATAAAAATCCCAATATGGCTTGAAATTTAGTAAAAATATAAAAATTTTAACCCAAGACACCCACCAGACCTACTTCTACCCCCACCTTTTTATGTTATATATACCACACAAATTTAACCCGTACAAAAGTAATCTCCATACCGAATATAAATCCTTTCAAATCCTATATAAAATTTTTAACTTTCATTTCAAACCCTCCAAAAAAAAATTGCACCATAAAAATCCTAATATGGCTTGAAATTTAGTAAAAATATAAAAATTTTAACCCAAGACACCCCCAGACCTACTTCTACCCCCACCTTTTTATGTTATATATACCACACAAATTTAACCCGTACAAAAGTAATCTCCATACCGAATATAAATCCTTTCAAATCCTATATAAAATTTTTAACTTTCATTTCAAACCCTCCAAAAAAAAATTGCACCATAAAAATCCCAATATGGCTTGAAATTTAGTAAAAATATAAAAATTTTAACCCAAGACACCCACCAGACCTACTTCTACCCCCACCTTTTTATGTTATATATACCACACAAATTTAACCCGTACAAAAGTAATCTCCATACCGAATATAAATCCTTTCAAATCCTATATAAAATTTTTAACTTTCATTTCAAACCCTCCAAAAAAAAATTGCACCATAAAAATCCTAATATGGCTTGAAATTTAGTAAAAATATAAAAATTTTAACCCAAGACACCCCCAGACCTACTTCTACCCCCACCTTTTTATGTTATATATACCACACAAATTTAACCCGTACAAAAGTAATCTCCATACCGAATATAAATCCTTTCAAATCCTATATAAAATTTTTAACTTTCATTTCAAACCCTCCAAAAAAAAATTGCACCATAAAAATCCTAATATGGCTTGAAATTTAGTAAAAATATAAAAATTTTAACCCAAGACACCCACCAGACCTACTTCTACCCCCACCTTTTTATGTTATATATACCACACAAATTTAACCCGTACAAAAGTAATCTCCATACCGAATATAAATCCTTTCAAATCCTATATAAAATTTTTAACTTTCATTTCAAACCCTCCAAAAAAAATTGCACCATAAAAATCCTAATATGGCTTGAAATTTAGTAAAAATATAAAAATTTTAACCCAAGACACCCACCAGACCTACTTCTACCCCCACCTTTTTATGTTATATATACCACACAAATTTAACCCGTACAAAAGTAATCTCCATACCGAATATAAATCCTTTCAAATCCTATATAAAATTTTTAACTTTCATTTCAAACCCTCCAAAAAAAATTGCACCATAAAAATCCTAATATGGCTTGAAATTTAGTAAAAATATAAAAATTTTAACCCAAGACACCCACCAGACCTACTTCTACCCCCACCTTTTTATGTTATATATACCACACAAATTTAACCCGTACAAAAGTAATCTCCATACCGAATATAAATCCCTTCAAATCCTATATAAAATTTTTAACTTTCATTTCAAACCCTCCAAAAAAAATTGCACCATAAAAATCCTAATATGGCTTGAAATTTAGTAAAAATATAAAAATTTTAACCCAAGACACCCACCAGACCTACTTCTACCCCCACCTTTTTATGTTATATATACCACACAAATTTAACCCGTACAAAAGTAATCTCCATACCGAATATAAATCCTTTCAAATCCTATATAAAATTTTTAACTTTCATTTCAAACCCTCCAAAAAAAAATTGCACCATAAAAATCCTAATATGACTTGAAATTTATTAAAAATTAAAAATTTTGACCAAAACACCCACCAGACTCTGCTTCAACCTTAAATAATACGCCTGCATAACAACTCAAAACCAATAGAAAAACAACCTTCCCCAAATGTTACTACCACAGCAAATCAAACTTGATTATTTAGTATCTTTAAATAACACTCTAGCCTCCGGCAATTCTGACTTTTCAAATCAATATTATTATTATTAACTACAGAGAAAAAATTTTCCAAAACAACAAACCACTAAAAACAATCTTACAATTATTACAGAAAATAAAAATTTTTCCAAAGGTGCTTCAAACCTTTATTCTTTATAAACTACTGTAATTCATAACTTCTAAAAATAATAAAAATTCTTTATCACAAGAAAGATCTATATAAGATAACCTTACATTGACAATGTAAAATGATAACTTTTCACCACTTCCTCCTATAAACAAAATAACAAAACTGAATCTGCTCATTACATCACCTAATAATAGATAATAACTTTATTTGTATCTCTAATTTACCAACTATGAAAAATTCTTCCGAACAACAACTTTGTATCTCAAGATTAAAAATCTCATATTTTAATTAAAATATCGGAAAACTTTATTTCTAGCTCATAACCACTATCGAGTATTATTTTACTTATAAAATATAAACTTTAAACATAAAAACAATCAAAAACCTATCAATTCAGAACAAATAACACCCAACTGAAAATAAAACATCTATAATAGCAACCTAATTATTACCAAAACTCTATAGAATCTAAAAATCATCATGAAATAATATTCCTCCTAAACCTTTAAACCCACCAAAACCTAACCGCATGACCACTGTATTCCACAATCTATTAACTCATCACCCCATTTCTACACTTTATATAATCCTATAAATAGCACTCACATATATCTATATATAAATACACATTCATATTAATTCACTAAAAACAAAAACATAACCATAAAAAATAATATAGATAACCAAACTCCCCAACCATAAGTTCCACGCCATGTGTATAAAAATTTATCTCTTATTCTTACTAAATAATCAAACAATCTTAACCCCCCTAAAACTCTCTCATTCCAACCTAAATCAATAACTTTATATACTCCTAATCTCCCCCTTAAAAAAGAATATCTTAAAAAACTAATTCTATTAGACATAAAAAATATTGAAGAAACAAAAGAAATAATAAAATTATTTATGATCAATTTTTTATGGTAAATCTTTATTTTCAATAACATCCATAAGAAAACCAAAAACACCCCCCTAACAATAACTAAATTTACAAAATTTTTCAAACCAAATTCAAGCAAAAACAAATCACTAAAATCAAAAACTCTACTTTGTAAAAATCACCCTCCACAAGTAGATGCTAACCCAAGCATAACTAAAGGAACAATCTCAAAGATACTAACTCTATCATTACCTAAGTTAACAGCTACCATAATCTCACCCCCTAAAACTCTTCCAAAAATTAAACGCCCCATATAAATCGCTCTTATCATCAATCTAAAAAAAACTACAAACCTAAGATATATTCTCATCCCCCCCCTCAAAAACCCTTCAATAATTAAATCCTTTGAATAATACCCTCCTAAAAAAGGTAAACCCATCAATGCTATTCCAGACAATAAAATACAACCCCCCACCAAAGGTATTTTTACTCAGAGTCCTCTAATTATCCGAAAATCCTGTCAATCATTCTGCCCATGAATTACACAACCAACCCCAACAAACAACAGAGCTTTAAATAGGGCGTGACTCAATAAATGAAAAAAAGCCAAAGAAAAATACCCCAATCTTAATGAAAACATCATCACACCCAGCTGTCTTAAAGTAGACAAAGCCACAACTTTTTTTATATCTATTTCAAAACAAGCCCCAACCCCAGCTATAAACATAGTAAATACTGAAACAATAATCAATCAACAACCCCCTCCTCTTCTTCTGACAGTAACATTAGGAACAACCCGAATCAATAAATAAACCCCTGCAGTAACTAAAGTAGAAGAATGAACCAAAGCAGAAACAGGAGTAGGAGCACTTATAGCAGCTGGTAACCAATAAGAAAAAGGAAATTGAGCACTCTTTGTACAAGATAGTACTACTAAAAACAATACCATAAATATTATAACTTCGACCTTTTCTCAACCCCAAAAAGACCAATGACCACAAGTTCTTAAAATTGACAGCCCTAACAACAACAACCTATCCCCAACACGATTTATAAAAGCAGTAACCATTCCTGCTCCCAAAGACTTCCTATTTTGATAATAAATAACCAACAAAAACGAAATTAGTCCTAACCCATCTCACCCTAAAATAATACCAATCATTCTGGGAACAAAAATGAGAAAATTCATCGAAATAACAAACAGCATCACTAACCAAATAAATCGAGATAAAAATAACTCACCTATCATGTAAGACGTAGAGAACAACATAATTATAAAAGAAATAAATAAAACAACTAAAGAAAACAATATACTAAAACTATCTATAACTCAAATAAAATTTATATTTATTACCCCCCTCAACATAAATCATTCAATAATTAAACTCCCTTCAACCTTTAATAAATCACTCACATAGCAATGCAACACTAATACAAAAAAACAACCTCTCCCCGCAAACATACTACTACGACAAAACAAACCCAAACTTTTAATACCTTTCAGGTAACACTCCAGCCTTTGGCAACTCTGATTTTGCAAATCAGCGTTATTAGTTAACTATAAAGTGCATAATCATTCAAATCAACAATATTATTAAAAATCATACTCTCCTATTCGCAACCACCACCTGAACAATCTAATCAAAACAATTATAAACCAAAACCAAACCACCAATAACACCCAATTTATAGGACTAAAATGAGGAATAATTTATCCACCAATTATTAATATAAGCACCAATAGAATAAATCTATAATCCTTAGACGCAAACTAAAACTTTTAATTAAAGTATAGCACTTCTTTTATACCCTATACACCTATCATAGGTATACTACGAAACATTCCTCTAAGACCAAAACTTAACGTGCACCACCAACACTTACCTAAAACATAAGCTCTATTTTATAATCATAACACCCACCCCCAAAAAAACCAAAACAATTGGCAATAAATACTTTCAAGTCAACATTATTAACAAATCATACCGAAAACGAGGAAGACCACCCCGACAAAGAACAACAAAACTTCTAACAATCAACACAAAAAAAATTTCTCCCACCACCCCACCAATAGAACCTCCACCAAAATAAATAACCACCGTTAGAACCCTTATAAACAAAATTATTCTATACTCAGCAATAAAGATTATAGCAAATCCAACCCCCCCATATTCAACATTAAAACCAGAAACTAGCTCAGATTCCCCCTCTACAAAATCAAAAGGAGCACGATTAGTTTCTGCCAACAACCTAAGAATTCACATAATAAATATGGGTATAAAAACAAAAATTCCTCAAAACCCCACCTTACAGAACCCAAGTATATTAAACCTAGTTACAGAAATAATTCTCACTAAAATAATTATAACCATCACTACCTCGTAAGAAATAAATTGAGCTACAGCTCGCACACAACCTAAATAAGCATACTTTGAATTTGAAGATCAACCAACCCCAATCACCCCATAAACACCCGCAGAAGAAATACAAACAAAAAAAAGAAACCCCCACAAATAATAAACCGTCCTAAAAAACACAGGATATAAAACTCAAATCCCAACACACAAAATTAATATCAAAACAGGCCCTACAATAAAAATAAATTTATTAGAGTTATCAGGCAACATAAATTCCTTCAAAAACAACTTCATAGCATCAGCAATAGGCTGAGGAACTCCTTTATATCCAACCTTATTAGGACCTAATCGCAACTGAAAATAACCTAAAAGTTTTCGCTCTAACAAAGTAAAAAAAGCCACTCTTCCCATTACTAATAAAAAAGTAACAACACAAGAAACAGACCCACTAATCACTATTCCCAAAACCGCCACCAATCTTACAACTATTACAAGAAATGAACAAACAACATCACATAATGACCCATTAATCACTACAGCAAAATATAAACGACAAAGCTAATCAAAAGCTCATAAATAAGGCTACAACTCATCACCTCTACGGACGTATCGCATACTTACACTTATCTTAATATACATTTTCTTTTACACCTAATACCTTACAACTTTAAATTCCTTTCGTACAAAAATAGCATCACTTACAGTAAAGATAGAAACCGACCTAGCTTACGCCGGCCTGAACTCAGATCACGTAGAATATTAATGGTCGAACAGACCCACCCTCTTAAGCTGCTACACCTAAAGGAAATTCTAGTCCAACATCGAGGTCGCAAACTCACTTATAGATTCCCTCTCACCAAGTGAATAACGCTGTTATCCCTAGAGTAATTCCCCTTTTTCACCATATAGTGGATCATAAATCTAAGTACTCCATAAACCGTGCTCTCCCAGCCAAATAAAAAATCTTAGCAAAAACCTCGATCAATAATAAAATTTCATAGGGTCTTCTCGTCCCTCACCTTATTAAGGCTTTTTCACCTTAAAATAAAATTAACATAATTTAAAAAAGACAAAAATCAACATGTCAACCCCTTCATACCCGTTCTCAATTAAAAAACTACTGATTACGCTACCTTAGTACAAATATGAACTGCAGCTGTTAAATAATATCACCGAGCAGGGCCTACTTTTTATTAATACCCCTAATCAAAAAGAAATGTTTTTGGTAAACATACAGTAAATTTATTTGCCGAGTTCCTTTTTAAAACCTTCATATCAAAATACATTATTTACCAATACTACATCCACATAAATAATAAATTAAACTTCCTCTTTAACAATAATAATTTTATACTAATAAAAACCCTTTATTTAAGAAATAATCATAAAATAAAATTAAAAAAACTTACTATCCACAACATTAATTCACCAACATAAACCTACTTAAAGTCCATTCCACATATTAACAATTAATCCTACGACCCTAGAGATTACCCCCAAGATACCATTATTATTCTTAACACTGCACTAAATACATTTTTTTTCGAACCAGATATAGTGTCAAATGAAAAGCATATCACTACAATTATTACTTTCATCTTAATTTTGCTACATTAATCTAATAATAATAATAAATCTTGACACTTCAGGACAAAAAATACTCCTAACCCTCTATAAACCATAATTCAAAAAGTAAAAAAATTAACTAATCATTTATTTAAACCCTTCTCACATCCTCTTAAAAAAACTAATCTTTATTCTTAAACAATATTAATACCTCTTTTATAATTTTTTCTAACAAATATAAATTCAATCAAAAATTATGTTGAAAGAATAATTCTTCTTCATATTTTACCACATCAAAGTAAACCAATTTTTCTGGCACAACATAACACATCTTACAAAACTATTCCTTCCAATCCAAAGCACCTTCATTCCATTCATACCCTAAACCTAAACCAATTAAAAACAAAAAAATCCACACCATAAAAAAAAAAAGCCAAACCCCATTCCTAACTAAAACACAAGGAAATAATAGCACCACCTCTAAATCAAAAACTAAAAAAATAACTGCAACTAAAAAAAAACGCAACGAAAATGAAACCCGTGTAGGACCTATAGGTTCAAACCCACACTCATAACAAGAAGCCTTTTCACGGTCTAAAACAGTCACCTTACCAACCACAAAACTTAAAATAAACAAAATTAAACACAAAAAAAAAACTAAAAAAAAACTTATAATAACCGAAAACATTTTCCCAAGAAAGTACAACTTTATCTTTAGGGCTTAAACCTAACACATTAATAATTATGCTACCTGAAACATACTTTTTAGTTTTATTTCTACCATTTAACTTACCAGTTTTGCTTGCCCAACACTTTTTATTTTTTAAATTATCACACTCTAAGGATAAAAGAGAAAGATCTCTTCCCTTATGAGCCGAAATCATACGCACCCAACCTTCTAACCTGCTCTCATCCTAAAAAATGAAAAAACTCAACAAAAGAGTTCCCACTCGGTGTAAACGAGCTGCACTAAATTATGCTATTTTTCACATAGATTTACCTAATCCTAATCAACTAAAAATAAAAAATATAGATCTCAAATCTGGAAAACTAAAATTCTTAGATCTGTAACTTCCAAGGCCACTATTTTGTTAAACTATCTTCCATAAGTTGACAAATAATTCACAATAACGGTGTAGTAATCCTATACCATCTTAAGTTTACAAAACTAAAATTTTTTTTAAACTAACAACCGCACCTTATAAATTTTTAACTCCATTACACTCAACCAACCATCAAATCGATACACACGCTTAATAAATTAAGAGGAACCCATAACAAAAAAGTTATTATTATATAATCAAAACCCAACAACTTTCCACCAAAACCCAACTCACACTCTTCTCCATGTTGAGAATAACCATATAAAATCAAAGAATAAACTCCAACAACAAAAATTATTAACCCTAAAGGAAACATTAACCATAAAGAAAACCCAACTAAAGCTACCATTAAAAAAATCTCCGATAATAAACCCAACCTAGGAGGAAACGATATATTACTAGAACATAATAAGAACCAACAAATAGATATTCTAGGTATGAAAACCAAAAACCCTCTACACAACACTAAAGCACGAGATCTGCACACTCTATATACATAACCAGCTAAACCAAACAACCCTGAAGAACATAAACCATGACCCACTATTATTAATAAACCCCCCAATCACCCCAAACTTATACAACTTACTACACCCCTTAAACACAAAGACATATGACCAACTGATGAATAAGCAATTAATGATTTCACATCAACCTGACGGACACAAATCAACCCTCTCAACAACCCCCCCCATAAACAAAAACAAACCATAAACAAAAACAAACAATTTATTCTGAAGGAAAACCAATAAAACACTATAATCACCCCATAACCACCAAATTTTAACAAGACGCCTGCTAACAACATCGACCCACTAACAGGAGCCTCAACATGCGCTTTTGGCAACCACAAATGCACCAAAAATATTGGAGATTTCACCAAAAAAGGAACTAAAAGCAAGATTATAATAGTGAATCTATTAGACCTTCAATCACAAACATAATAGAAGGAATTTCCACCAACTAAAATACAAATATATAACAAAACCAACATCATAGGCAAAGAAACACATACAGTATACAATAATAAATAAAAAGACGCCTGCAAGCGTTCAGGCTGGTAACCCCACCCTAAAATTAAAAAAATAATTGGAACCAAAGAAGACTCAAAAAAAAAAAAAAATATAAATCACCTAGAAACAATAAAAACTAAAATACAAATAACAACCAAACACAAAACCCTTACCCTAAAAGCTATACTTCGTTTGACCTTTTGATATGAACTACACAAATAACTAACACCACCAACCCACAACCTTATAATAATTAATCAAATCCTAAGACCACTATTCCAAGCTACACCCCTAAAAACTTCCACTCCAATATTTCCAAAAACTATAAAGCCCACAAAAAACATCGAAACACCTAACCCCCACATCCTAAACAAAAATCTGTCTCCAACAATTATTAAAATAAACACTACAAATAAAATTATTCCCAATATAATTATGTTATTAAGTTTATTAACATACCTGTTTCACAGAACCCTAATAACTAAAATTTTTAAATCAGACTTAAAGAACTCCGCCTTTATTTATTGGGTAACAACCACTTATTTTTATTAAATTAAAGCCTGAAAGCTACAGAGCTTGCAATACCAAAACCACATTTTGGGAGTTGAAAACCCACAGTTTACATTAACTTAAAACCCTAATACAACCTAAAACCTTTTAGTCACTCAAGACCACTTTCTAGTAGCCTTACTATGTTACGGCTTATCCCCATTTAATACAGGGGAGTGCCGGGCAATTTGTACGCAATATCTACACAATTCAGCTTGCTATTCTAACACAAACTTACTATTAAGTCCTCTTTCCGTAGGCTTATTCCAGACCCCACACATCCACTTTCTTTAAAAACTGTAACCCATATCACCCCTTATCACAACTTCATGTCGACCTGAATTAAAACCAAATATGCCACTTTTAAGCTGCACATCCCCAACTTAAAAGTAAACCTAGTTACATACGCCCATTTCTATACCCTTTAGGAAAAACTCAACGGCGATGTAAAAACAACGATAAGGTAAGGTATTACGTGGACTATCGGATTAAGCTACAGGTTCCCCTAACTGAGTTTATAAAACCGCCAAATCCTTTAAGTTTTAAACAATTGTCAGTAGTCCCCGTAAATATTCTTAACACTATAATTAATGGGGTATCTAATCCCTGTCATTAATCCTAAGCTTCGTAAAAAATCTCCAACACAAGCTTTCACTTAACTACAATCCATAAAATTACACCTAAGTATGAAATATTTTTACTTATTATTATATGAAATTTACTTTACAAAATCAATTAACTCGCAGAAGAGGTATAACCGCAGGTGCTGGCACCCCATTTCCTTCTACTAAATAATTACCTCCTTAATCTTCTTATCAGAAATTATTCAATTTTTTTAGCTGGGTTGTTCACCAAGTAGTAAGTATTAAACCAACACTTTTCTACCCTACAAACCGCAAAAACTACCATACATAAAAAGAAATACACTGTTAATTTTATACCACGATCAAATATTATTAAACACTCTAAAAGAGATCCAATTCTCCTTCCTCAAACACGAAAAGCTTGTGTGCTAATACACTACTAGAGTAATTTCAAAGAGGATAACCCCATCACTAAGACCTAAACCTAGCACATCACTCATTATGCTTCCTGAAATTAAAGATTAGATAGAATGGTCATCCCTATACACACTTAATAGTAAACAAAACAAATAAGCCTGAATAAAACCCACCGCTAATTCAACAAGAAGCAAACCTACCCCAATAATTAATACCATAAAAAATGTAAAAATAGAGCCCATCCCAAAATAATAATTTAACATAATACCACTCACCGAACCACTTAAAATCTGACCCACAGTCATATTGGCAACCAAACGAAGACTTAAAGTAAACCAACGAAAGAAAATTCTCAACTTCTCCAATCAACATAGAATCATCCCCCCCCCAACCGGCAACCCAGCAAATACCAACTTAGACATTGAAGTATAAAGCTTACCAAAAAATAGGCTAGAAAGAACCAAACCAAATCAAAAACTAAACCCAAAACTCAACCTAAACACTAAATGAGAACTAGAACTAGATACAAAAGGAACTAAGCCAGCAATATTAGACAGTAAAAGCATCATAAAAAGAGATTTCAACATTAATCTTCCCCCTCCTAAAACCCCCAACTTAGAACTCTTCACCATAACAAAAACCAATTTAAACAAAATTCATATATACATAAAAAAACGACTCCCATAATTAAAAAAAATTACCCCAACAAAAATTAAAATAAATATAAAATTACTAAATCAAATCAAAATACCCAAATTTACAACCCCACAAGTTGAAATATCAAAAATAGATATAACATCACTTATAATTTATTAATAAGTTTTTACTAACCGAATTAAATCAGACCTCTTGAATGGAAAACAAAAATACTTTTATACTACTAGTAAATTCTTAAGTGTAAAAAAAATAAAAACTACAAGGATAAGCTACTAAAAATAAGAAATATAAAAGAGTAGAAATCTGACCAATAGAAATAAAAGGAAACTCCACAGGACACATTCCAATCCAAGTTAAAATCAAAAATACCCCTACAAACCCTCAAAATATCATCTGATTAACTGGTTTCATTCTAGAACTTAAACAACCATTACAACCTCTTGACAATAAAGGCAACAATATTAAACCTCCCACAGAAAGAACCAAAGCTAAAACCCCCCCCTCCTTATTGGGAATAGAACGAAGAATAGCGTACGCAAACAAAAAATACCACTCAGGTTGAATATGCACTGGAGTCACTAAAGGATTAGCTTGGTTAAAATTTTCAGATTCTAAAAAAATATCAGGTATCAATAAACAAACAAACAACAAAACACCAAATATTACTCTAAAACCAAAAAGATCCTTCAAAGAATAATAAATATGAAAAGGAACCTTATCCCCCATCCCTTCCAGCCCTAAAGGGTTGTTAGAACCCGAATCATGTAAAAAAATAACATGTACTATCACCAAAACCACCAAAATAAATGGCAACAAAAAATGAAATACATAAAACCGCACTAAGGTAGGATTACTAACAGTATACCCACCCCATAACCAATACAACACATCCTTACCAACATAAGGGATAGCAGTCACCATATTAGTAATTACAGTAGCCCCTCAATAAGACATCTGACCCCAAGGTAAAACATAACCTATAAAAGCAATACCCATTAATACAAATAGCATCAAAACCCCCCTCCCCCAAACATGCACCATTCGATAAGAACCATAATAAATTCCTCGACCCACATGACAATAAACACAAACAAAAAAGAAAGAAGCACCATTGGCATGAATCCCACGAAGCAGCCAGCCTCCATTTACATCCCGCACAATATGAACCACAGAACTAAAAGCAACATCAAGACCGGGAGAATAGTGTATAGCTAAAAAAATACCCCTAACAAGCTGAATACCTAAACATAACCCTAATAAAGAACCAAAATTCCACCAAATGGACAAATTCACACTAACAGGAAGATCATAAATAACACCCCTTACAGGTTTTAAAAATCTATCAACTTTTCGAAAAGAAATTTTCATACATAATCAAAATTATTTTTTTCTAAAACGTACCAATGGCCCATCACACCATTTACATAAACTCACAACAGAAATTATTCTCAACAACAAAACCAACCTTAATCAAACTAAAATAACCCCCCATCCCATATCATCATAAATTCCTAACCCTTCATAAATTTCTCCCTTAACTATCTCATTACTAATCATCCTAAAACCACCAAAATCAACTCCCCCCGCTAAACCCACACCCAAAGGAAATAAACCAACTAAAGACACTGAACGAAAAACAGGATTAGGAGCCAAACTTACTACCATACAAAACATTACCAACAATGCCCCAACATATACAAAAAATATTAAATAACCAACATATCTAGATCATTCAACCCCTACTCAAAAAGCAACAACTACCGAATATAAGATAAACCAAAAACCAACTCCAATAGGGTGCTCAGAAAAAATAATCAACCCTAAAACAAATAATACTGCCATCATTACTAATCCAATAACTAATCAAACCACATCTTAAGTGAATCGAACACTCTTTCAACTGCTTTCAAAGCAACCTCTAACCATCAGATGTTCTAAACCATATTTTATACTAAATCCAATTAATTAACACCAACAATTAAACAACTGAACCTTTTCCAACAAAAATACTAGCTCAATGGGGACGTTTTGAAGGCCGACCTTTAAAAAACCAATCCATATTAGCTACTCAACGTTCAAAAGCAGAATTCCTAATAACCTCAACAACGATTGGCATAAAAGAATGGTTAACCCCACACAACTCAGAACACTGTCCATAAAAAACCCCATAACGATTAGGCTCAAGCAAAACAACATTATGTTTACCAGGAACTGCATCCATTTTAATTCCCAAAGCAGGCACAGCTCAACTATGAATAACATCAGCACTAGAAACCCCTAATAAAATTCTATTTAAGGGTAAAACCAACCGATGATCAACCTCTAATAATCGAAATTCACCTATATTCAACTCCCGTTCATCAACTATAAAAGAATCAAACTCAAACCTGTAGGGAGTCAACTTCTTTGTTTCTCTAGGAGCACGCCAAGAATGATCTAAATTACCTCACCGAAAACGAACCACCTTTTTTGGTTTTCCAACACGAACTCCTTCCCTATTTTTATTTCAAATAGCCATCTTCTGATAACCTCGATTATGATCTATCCTCGTAGTAAAAAAACTAACTACATATCGATACTTCCAATACCACTGGTGCCCAACAACTTTAACAATTAACCTAACAGGACTACCACGTTCCATTTTAAACAAATTTCGCAAAGAAGGATAAGAAAGAATAGATAACCAAATAGCTGGAAAAAAAGTCCACCAAAACTCCACCTTCTCGTGTTTTTTAATTAACTTATTCCAATACCTAACTAGATAAAAAGAAACCAAAAAAACCCTAATTCCCCTACTTAACCCCACCATAGTTATTAACGTTAAATCATGGTACCAAATCAACTTCTCAGTTATCTGCGTCCCAGGATCCTGAAATCCCAACTGACTCCAATATCTCAATAACTTAAATACGACCTAAATTCTTATACCGGCACCAATTAACCCCTAATAACACAGAACACTCACTAACACTAATAAAATCAACCCTCCCCCCACAACAAAAAAAAAACCAAAAATCCTGCTTTTCAACCCCTTATACATATCTCTTCTTCATCAAACTTGAGATAGAAAAACACACCAAGAAACAACAACACAAGAATAATAATATAATCTCAACAAAGACCCCAATACTAGTATTATTAAAACTAAATAAAAATCTGGCAATAACCCTAAAAATACAGACCATTTTATAGCAAACCCAATAGTCGGAGGCATACCAGCCAACCTAATTAAACACATCCTAACAAAACTCAATCCATTAATATTTAAAAGTCCAAAAACTTTTCCCAAACTCTCAAATCTAACTAAATCTAAATGGTTCAACAACAAGAAAAAAGAAAAAACCATTATAGAATAAATTAAAAAATAACAAAATCCGCAAATAGGATTAAATAAAGCACCAACAATAATCCATCCCGTATGACCAATAGAAGAATAACCTATGATAATACGTAATTGAGTTTGAAAAACCCCCCCTAACCCCCCAATCAACCTCCCTAAACCACCAAAAAAAACAATAACCCCAACTAAAAAGCCACTTACAATCCTCCTCAAAATAACTAAAGGCACCACCTTTTGTCAAATCCTCAAAACCCCACACCCAAATCAGCTCAAACCCGATATAACTCTAGGAATTCAAAAATGAAAAGGCACAACCCCCATTTTTAACAACAAACCAACACATAAAAATACACAAAATAATCTTTCATCTCCTACAACAATAAAAAAAAAACCAAACTCATAGCATATTAAAATACTTCCTAATAATAAAAACAAAGAACCAATTGACTGAACAATAAAATATTTAATAACGGCCTCCACTTCCCTCATTAGTCCAACCCCACAAAAAAAAGGAATTACTGCAAATAAATTTACCTCCAAACCGAACCATACTCCTACTCAATCTCTTCTAGAAATCCTTAAAAACCTACCCCCCAAAAAAAAAATCAAAAACAAATAAAATCTAACCCCCAATTTTTTAATATAAATAAAGAAATAGACAGAGTCGAACTGCCTGAGTGCTGGATTAGAAGTCCTCACTCGATCACCCCCTTTCTTAACATTACTTTGCTTCCTAACATAACCCCACACAACAAACTAAAATAAATAAAAATTTACACCAACAAAACGCCAGTATTAAAAAAAGTAATGAAACCAAAATGACAAAAAGAGGCAAAATAACCACCTCATGCATGTAATCAACATACACCTAAAACACCGAATTCACAATTTCATAAAAATCACAAAACCCATCATAATAAACAATACCAATCCACATATAATGTTCACAATAATGAACCCGGTTACATAAAACCACATTGCCTGAATATAGGAAAAAAACTACCAATACAACAGTTAAAAATAAATCGATTTTCCTCTACACAACTATAAACAAAAATTTTAATAACAGCCAAAAAAATTAATAAACTCACAAAATTCCACCTTAATCTTATAATTTTGCAAAGAGGAGACCCTGTTTCCAAATCACGGCTATTATTATCAACATCATTTAAATCGTCCCCACTTTCAGAACTTAACAAACTCTTACTTCTTACTTCTCTTTCTTGAAAACCCAATCCAAAAACTACTATCATTACTTACGCTTAATGTTTTATCCAAAATATTAAATCTTCCCCGCTTAAAAACGTTGATCCATTATAATAATAGTTAGCAATAGCAGTATTTTCAACTTCATTTTCATCAGACCCAAATAAAACTACCCTCAACTTCATTAACTCTAATTCCCTAATATTCAAATCCACGATATTATTAAAATGTTGAACTACATTATCAAGTCCAATCAAATTTCCTGGCCAATAACCCATCCTATCATCCATATAGTGTAATCTACCCATAGAGTTGTCCTTACCTCTACCAGACGGTATAAAATCAATCATATCCTTAACTTTTTTCACTCCCCTAAAGATAACATCTTTTTCCAACCCACCAAAATCAAGCGAACCTCCAAAAACATTAGAAACCACTCCCCCTCCTCGTAGCCTTAAAAAAACTATCATCACCACTTATTATTATTAAATATTCAAAATTAAATCTACAAAAGTCTAAAAAATTTATATATAAATAAATGAGATTTCCTGATCATCACTTGAACAAAAATCAAATAATATTTTCATAAACAACCCAAAAATATGAATTAAAAACAAGTTAAAAAGAATCTAAAAACTGGCAAAAAACGACCCTAAAATAAATTATAAACTGTAATCACTTATAACCAATACTATTAACAATAAAGCAACTGAAATAAATAAATACCCCAAATAGGACCTCAGCCTCCAACATCCACATAAATACTTAAAACCCATCAACATCCCTCTCAATATAGATTCTGAAACTTTATGGAAATAAACTACTAACGAATTATTATAATTAACAAACCCAACAAACCTATCAAAACGTACCCCAAGCTCAAAATATGCTCTTTATTCAATAACATAAAACTAGTAAAAACCTTTCTCCAAAGAATTTCATTAAAACAAGTAAACCAAATCTTCAGTGTCTTTATATAGTAATAATAAAATAAAAAATCAAACCGCCTTAGTGTTGGACAGTAAACCCTTACTTGATATTCTTCACCAATACATTCCTATAATTGCTTTGTCTCCTTAAATCATAACTCACCAAAACCTAATTAAAATTATTTAATTTTTAAGAAAAATTTATCCTTTTTGTAACTTTAATAATAACTCATTATCTTCACATATCGATGCCACCTTACACAATAAACTAAAATAAATAAGAAAATTCACACTACATCAACAAAATGCCAATATCAAGAAGAACTAGTAAAACCAAAATGATGAGAAGGAGCAAAATGATTCCGTCACATGCGCAATCAGCACACACCTAAAAACACCGTACCTACAATCACATGAAGACCATGAAAACCTGTCATAATAAAAAACACTGACCCATACACAGTATCCGCAATAGTAAATCTAGTTGCATAAAATTCCATCGCCTGAATATAAGTAAAAAAAACTCCCAATACAACAGTTAAAAATAAACCAACCATAGCCTGTTCTCGATCACCAGAAGATAAACACCGCTGCGACCAAGTAACAGTAAAACCAGAACCAACAAGAATAACAGTATTCAAAAGAGGAACTCCATAAGGATAAAGAGGAACAATCCCCTCAGGAGGCCATATATGTCCCATTACTTTAGAATAATAAATATAGCTCCAAAAAAAAGTAAAAAAAAAAAAAACCTCAGACATAATAAAACACAAGATACCCACTCGAAGTCCCCGATAAACTAAAGAAGTATGACGACCCAAAAAAGTAGCCTCCACCACCACATCTCACCATCATCCAACTATGGTCCAAATTAATAAACCAACACCAACAATTATAACTAAAACCCCTTTTCCATGAAACCAATTTACCATACCGACAACCCTTGAAAATGCCCCCACAGAAGCGACCAAAGGTCAAGGACTCAACTGAACTATATGATAACCATGACGCGTCATTAATTAATATTTTCTTTTATTAAAAACCAGCTATTATAACCATTAATATCTTTGGTACCACACCCCAACATTTTTATAAACTAAACCAGATTAACTTACAACCCCTTTATCAAGAATTTTTCTATTAACAAACCAATCAATCACTTAATTAACTACATAATAAAATACTTCTGACCGACCTTCTTAAATAACTAAACCCTTTCCACCCTTTTAGTAACACAACAATATTATTAAACCACCACCCACAAAAATAAATTTACTTCCCGATTAATTTGAATTATCCAAAAGAAACTAAACGTCACTTTCACTTGTGATTAGTAAGCTGATAATAAACCATAATCAGAAACCACTTAAGACCTCACCTTTATATTAAGATCATAGTGAACACACCATCATACCTCTACTTATATCTAACTCTCACAACAAGACACATCAAACAATAACCACTAACACCATATACCATTACAACATTACAGTGTTTTTTTAAA
>CAXHKS010000032.1:0-74468 GCA_964017185.1 Rugalucina vietnamica | reverse complement strand
ATACACACAACTTACAAATGTTCACTTCTAGGGCTACTGATGAGGGCTCATTACCCGAAATTGTGCAATATGGTCCATACTATCTCCCTTTGAATGATTTAACTACTTCCAAAGTGTCCAACCTTTATATTTTACTTACTTCTCTTGGAAGCACACACCAGTTAAGCATTGTCTTAAGCGTAGGCACATCTATACTGAAAAATCGTGGATGGCCACTCACTGTCAGCCGCGCAAAGTATGCTCAAATACAATGCTTGCTCAAATTTTGAATGACAAGCGAGATTGACGTCATAAGGGCTACATGTTGCCAGAAGATTGAAAGTGCGCACAATCAAACAAGGTGTGTTTCAAGCGCCTAACCTTAACCCTAACCCTACGTTACATACGAATTCATGTTATTTAATATTAAAGATTAGCATCTCTGAATGGACCCAAACTGAGACAAGGTTTATCACTGATAATATAAAGGCGAACAAAAAAGGGGGGAAAAAGAAATAAAAAAAAAATGTAGAAAGAAAAGAATCAGATCATAACCAAGATGGGCTGGTTGCCCATCTTCGTACATCAGCTTATACCCTAATCCTAACCCTAACCCTCTCTGAATAGACCCCAAATGGGACATGTTTTATCATTAATAATATAAAGGAGAACAAAAAAGAACAAATGCAGAAATAAAAAAAAAATCAGATCATAACCAAGATGGGCAAGTTGCCCATCTTCGCACACCCGCTTATACCCTAACCCTAACCCTAACCCTAACCCTAACCCTAACCCAACCCTAACCCTAACCCTAACCCTAACCCTAACCCTATCCCTAACGCTAACCTAACCCTAACCCTAACCCTAACCCTAACCCTCTCCCTAACCCTAACCCTAACTCTAACCCTAACCCTAACCCTAACCCTAACCCTAAACCTAAGCCCTGATAGGGGTTTCAAGTAAATCAGATTGAAAATTTTAATTTCTCCCCAAAATGGTCGGGGTTGACGCATTTTATGATTGATTCACAACAATTGGGCTAAACTCTTTTCAAACCCTGAATAAAATCCCAAAACCCTACGTGATTTGACCAAAGCCCTGATAGGGAGGGGTTCAAATTATATCGAAGATCAAATCTCTCCCACAAAATGGTCGGGGTTGACGCATTTTATTATTGATTCACAACAATTGAGCTTAACTCTTTTCAAACCCTAAATAAAATCCCAAAACCCTACGTGATTTGACCAAAGCCCTGATAGGGGTTTAGATCATATCGAAAACTAAATATCTCCCCCAAAATGGTCGGGGTTGACGCATTTTATTATTGATTCACAACAATTGGGCTAAACTCTTTTCAAACCCTAAATAAAATCCCAAAACCCTACGTTATTTGACCGAAGCCCTGATAGGGGTTTCAAGAAAATTAGATTGAAAATTTAATTTCTCCCCAAAATGGTCGGGGTTGACGCATTTTATGATTGATTCACAACAATTGGGCTAAACTCTTTTCAAACCCTGAATAAAATCCCAAAATCCTACGTGATTTGACCAATGCCCTGATAGGGAGGATTTCAAATTATATCGAAGATCAAATCTCTCCCACAAAATGGTCGGGGTTGACTCATTTTATTATTGATTCACAACAGTTGAGCTAAACTCTTTTCAAACCTTTAATAAAATCCCAAAACCCTACGTGATTTGACCAAAGCCCTGGTAGGGGTTTAGATTATATCGAAAACTAAATATCTCCCCCAAAATGGTCGGGGTTGACGCATTTTATTATTGATTCACAACAATTGGGCTAAACTCTTTACAAACCCTAAATAAAATACCAAAACCCTACGTTATTTGACCGAAGCCCTGATAGGGGTTTCCAGTAAATTAGATTGAACATTTAATTTCTCCCCAAAATGGTCGGGGTTGACGCATTTTATGATTGATTCACAACCATTGGGCTAAACTCTTTTCAAACCCTGAATAAAATCCACAAACCCTACGTGATTTGACCAAAGCCCTGATAGGGAGGGGTTCAAATTATATCCAAGATCAAATCTCTCCCACAAAATGGTCGGGGTTGACGCATTTTATTATTGATTCACAACAATTGAGCTAAACTCTTTTCAAACCCTAAATTAAATCCCCAAACCCTACGTGATTTGACCAAAGCCCTGATAGGGGTTTAGATTATATCGAAAACTAAATATCTCCCCCAAAATGGTCGGGGTTGACGCATTTTATTATTGATTCACAACAATTGGGCTAAACTCTTTATAAACCCTAAATAAAATCCCAAAACCCTACGTTATTTGACCGAAGCCCTGATAGGGGTTTCCAGTAAATTAGACTGGAAATTTAATTTCTCCCCAAAATGGTCGGGGTTGACGCATTTTATGATTGATTCACAACCATTGGGCTAAACTCTTTTCAAACCCTGAATAAAATTCCAAAACCCTACGTGATTTGACCAAAGCCCTGATAGGGAGGGGTTCAAATTATATCCAAGATCAAATCTCTCCCACAAAATGGTCGGGGTTGACGCATTTTATTATTGATTCACAACAATTGAGCTAAACTCTTTTCAAACCCTAAATAAAATCCCCAAACCCTACGTGATTTGACCAAAGCCCTGATAGGGGTTTAGATTATATCGAAAACTAAATATCTCCCCCAAAATGGTCGGGGTTGACGCATTTTATTATTGATTCACAACAATTGGGCTAAACTCTTTACAAACCCTAATTAAAATCCCAAAACCCTACGTTATTTGACCGAAGCCCTGATAGGGGTTTCAAGTAAGTTAGATTGAAAATTTTAATTTCTCCCCAAAATGGTCGGGGTTGACGCATTTTATGATTGATTCACAACCATTGGGCTAAACTCTTTTCAAACCCTGAATAAAATCCCCAAATTCTACGTGATTTGACCAAAGCCCTGATAGGGAGGGGGTCAAATTATATCGAAGATCAAATCTCTCCCACAAAATGGTCGGGGTTGACGCATTTTATTATTGATTCACAACAATTGAGCTAAACTCCTTTCAAACCCCAAATAAAATCCCAAAACCCTACTTGATTTGACCAAAGCCCTGATAGGGGTTTAGATTATATCGAAAACTAAATCTCTCCCCCAAAATGGTCGGGGTTGACGCATTTTATTATTGATTCACAACAATTGGGCTAAACTCTTTACAAACCCTAAATAAAATCCCAAAACCCTACGTTATTTGACCAAAGCCCTGATAGGGGTTTCAAGTAAATCCGATTGAAAATCAAATTTCTCCCCAAATTGGTCGGGGTTGACGCATTTTATGATTGATTCACAACAATTGGGCTAAACTCTTTTCAAACCCTGAATAAAATTCCAAAACCCTACGTGATTTGACCAAAGCCCTGATAGGGGTTCAAATTATATCAAAATCAAATCTCTCCCACAAAATGGTCGGGGTTGACGCATTTTATTATTGATTCACAACAATTGGGCTAAACTCTTTTAAAAACCCTGAATAAAATCCCAAAACCGTACGTTATTTGACCAAAACGCTGATAGGGGTACGAAATTATGTTAATTAATATATCTGAAAACAGTATATTGTTTGTGCGAACTAAATGGAACTATAGATTGAGTTCCCTTAAGAGCAATGAAAACAGTCTACGAACTGAAGTTACATACGGCATTATGCTTAGTGATATATATATATGAACACATTGTGTTGTTCGTCAGAAATAAAGGAACACGCGAAATCTATATGAAAAAGCATATAAAGCTTGTCCGAACTAACGTTACATATGAATTCGTGTTATCTAATATCAAAGATTAGCATCTCTGAATAGACCCCAACTGAGACAAGTTTTATCATTAATAATATAAAGGAGAACACAAAAGGAAAACATGAAGAAAGAAAAAAATCAGGTCATAGCCGAGATGGGCAAGTTGTTTATCTTCGCACATCAGCTTACACCCTGACCCTAACCCTAACCCAAAAAATGCTACGGCCCGTAGAGTCCATGGATGTTGCACAAGGCCCATATAGTCCATTGGATTGTATTGATTTTTTCTGAGTTCTGCGGCCCCTATAGTCCATGGATATTGCAAGTCCAATATAGTCCAATGAATTGCTAGGCATGAGAACCTTTGTTCTTTAACTTGCTCCTGGAAAACAGGTACTGCGAATGGAATACCGCTCTAAAAGCAATATTCTTAGAGGTCAATTTAGTCTTTACGTTCTGTTTTCATGTAACCAAAGACAACGCTCGTATACCAACCTGGGTCAGCCTGCATTAAGTCGAAAATCAACATCTACCGCCAATATTATATCCATTGTACGATCAAATACACACAACTTACAAATGTTCACTTCTAGGGCTACTGATGAGGGCTCATTACCCGAAATTGTGCAATATGGTCCATACTATCTCCCTTTGAATGATTTAACTACTTCCAAAGTGTCCAACCTTTATATTTTACTTACTTCTCTTGGAAGCACACACCAGTTAAGCATTGTCTTAAGCGTAGGCACATCTATACTGAAAAATCGTGGATGGCCACTCACTGTCAGCCGCGCAAAGTATGCTCAAATACAATGCTTGCTCAAATTTTGAATGACAAGCGAGATTGACGTCATAAGGGCTACATGTTGCCAGAAGATTGAAAGTGCGCACAATCAAACAAGGTGTGTTTCAAGCGCCTAACCTTAACCCTAACCCTACGTTACATACGAATTCATGTTATTTAATATTAAAGATTAGCATCTCTGAATGGACCCAAACTGAGACAAGGTTTATCACTGATAATATAAAGGCGAACAAAAAAGGGGGGAAAAAGAAATAAAAAAAAAATGTAGAAAGAAAAGAATCAGATCATAACCAAGATGGGCTGGTTGCCCATCTTCGTACATCAGCTTATACCCTAATCCTAACCCTAACCCTCTCTGAATAGACCCCAAATGGGACATGTTTTATCATTAATAATATAAAGGAGAACAAAAAAGAACAAATGCAGAAATAAAAAAAAAATCAGATCATAACCAAGATGGGCAAGTTGCCCATCTTCGCACACCCGCTTATACCCTAACCCTAACCCTAACCCTAACCCAACCCTAACCCTAACCCTAACCCTAACCCTATCCCTAACGCTAACCTAACCCTAACCCTAACCCTAACCCTAACCCTCTCCCTAACCCTAACCCTAACTCTAACCCTAACCCTAACCCTAACCCTAACCCTAAACCTAAGCCCTGATAGGGGTTTCAAGTAAATCAGATTGAAAATTTTAATTTCTCCCCAAAATGGTCGGGGTTGACGCATTTTATGATTGATTCACAACAATTGGGCTAAACTCTTTTCAAACCCTGAATAAAATCCCAAAACCCTACGTGATTTGACCAAAGCCCTGATAGGGAGGGGTTCAAATTATATCGAAGATCAAATCTCTCCCACAAAATGGTCGGGGTTGACGCATTTTATTATTGATTCACAACAATTGAGCTTAACTCTTTTCAAACCCTAAATAAAATCCCAAAACCCTACGTGATTTGACCAAAGCCCTGATAGGGGTTTAGATCATATCGAAAACTAAATATCTCCCCCAAAATGGTCGGGGTTGACGCATTTTATTATTGATTCACAACAATTGGGCTAAACTCTTTTCAAACCCTAAATAAAATCCCAAAACCCTACGTTATTTGACCGAAGCCCTGATAGGGGTTTCAAGAAAATTAGATTGAAAATTTAATTTCTCCCCAAAATGGTCGGGGTTGACGCATTTTATGATTGATTCACAACAATTGGGCTAAACTCTTTTCAAACCCTGAATAAAATCCCAAAATCCTACGTGATTTGACCAATGCCCTGATAGGGAGGATTTCAAATTATATCGAAGATCAAATCTCTCCCACAAAATGGTCGGGGTTGACTCATTTTATTATTGATTCACAACAGTTGAGCTAAACTCTTTTCAAACCTTTAATAAAATCCCAAAACCCTACGTGATTTGACCAAAGCCCTGGTAGGGGTTTAGATTATATCGAAAACTAAATATCTCCCCCAAAATGGTCGGGGTTGACGCATTTTATTATTGATTCACAACAATTGGGCTAAACTCTTTACAAACCCTAAATAAAATACCAAAACCCTACGTTATTTGACCGAAGCCCTGATAGGGGTTTCCAGTAAATTAGATTGAACATTTAATTTCTCCCCAAAATGGTCGGGGTTGACGCATTTTATGATTGATTCACAACCATTGGGCTAAACTCTTTTCAAACCCTGAATAAAATCCACAAACCCTACGTGATTTGACCAAAGCCCTGATAGGGAGGGGTTCAAATTATATCCAAGATCAAATCTCTCCCACAAAATGGTCGGGGTTGACGCATTTTATTATTGATTCACAACAATTGAGCTAAACTCTTTTCAAACCCTAAATTAAATCCCCAAACCCTACGTGATTTGACCAAAGCCCTGATAGGGGTTTAGATTATATCGAAAACTAAATATCTCCCCCAAAATGGTCGGGGTTGACGCATTTTATTATTGATTCACAACAATTGGGCTAAACTCTTTATAAACCCTAAATAAAATCCCAAAACCCTACGTTATTTGACCGAAGCCCTGATAGGGGTTTCCAGTAAATTAGACTGGAAATTTAATTTCTCCCCAAAATGGTCGGGGTTGACGCATTTTATGATTGATTCACAACCATTGGGCTAAACTCTTTTCAAACCCTGAATAAAATTCCAAAACCCTACGTGATTTGACCAAAGCCCTGATAGGGAGGGGTTCAAATTATATCCAAGATCAAATCTCTCCCACAAAATGGTCGGGGTTGACGCATTTTATTATTGATTCACAACAATTGAGCTAAACTCTTTTCAAACCCTAAATAAAATCCCCAAACCCTACGTGATTTGACCAAAGCCCTGATAGGGGTTTAGATTATATCGAAAACTAAATATCTCCCCCAAAATGGTCGGGGTTGACGCATTTTATTATTGATTCACAACAATTGGGCTAAACTCTTTACAAACCCTAATTAAAATCCCAAAACCCTACGTTATTTGACCGAAGCCCTGATAGGGGTTTCAAGTAAGTTAGATTGAAAATTTTAATTTCTCCCCAAAATGGTCGGGGTTGACGCATTTTATGATTGATTCACAACCATTGGGCTAAACTCTTTTCAAACCCTGAATAAAATCCCCAAATTCTACGTGATTTGACCAAAGCCCTGATAGGGAGGGGGTCAAATTATATCGAAGATCAAATCTCTCCCACAAAATGGTCGGGGTTGACGCATTTTATTATTGATTCACAACAATTGAGCTAAACTCCTTTCAAACCCCAAATAAAATCCCAAAACCCTACTTGATTTGACCAAAGCCCTGATAGGGGTTTAGATTATATCGAAAACTAAATCTCTCCCCCAAAATGGTCGGGGTTGACGCATTTTATTATTGATTCACAACAATTGGGCTAAACTCTTTACAAACCCTAAATAAAATCCCAAAACCCTACGTTATTTGACCAAAGCCCTGATAGGGGTTTCAAGTAAATCCGATTGAAAATCAAATTTCTCCCCAAATTGGTCGGGGTTGACGCATTTTATGATTGATTCACAACAATTGGGCTAAACTCTTTTCAAACCCTGAATAAAATTCCAAAACCCTACGTGATTTGACCAAAGCCCTGATAGGGGTTCAAATTATATCAAAATCAAATCTCTCCCACAAAATGGTCGGGGTTGACGCATTTTATTATTGATTCACAACAATTGGGCTAAACTCTTTTAAAAACCCTGAATAAAATCCCAAAACCGTACGTTATTTGACCAAAACGCTGATAGGGGTACGAAATTATGTTAATTAATATATCTGAAAACAGTATATTGTTTGTGCGAACTAAATGGAACTATAGATTGAGTTCCCTTAAGAGCAATGAAAACAGTCTACGAACTGAAGTTACATACGGCATTATGCTTAGTGATATATATATATGAACACATTGTGTTGTTCGTCAGAAATAAAGGAACACGCGAAATCTATATGAAAAAGCATATAAAGCTTGTCCGAACTAACGTTACATATGAATTCGTGTTATCTAATATCAAAGATTAGCATCTCTGAATAGACCCCAACTGAGACAAGTTTTATCATTAATAATATAAAGGAGAACACAAAAGGAAAACATGAAGAAAGAAAAAAATCAGGTCATAGCCGAGATGGGCAAGTTGTTTATCTTCGCACATCAGCTTACACCCTGACCCTAACCCTAACCCAAAAAATGCTACGGCCCGTAGAGTCCATGGATGTTGCACAAGGCCCATATAGTCCATTGGATTGTATTGATTTTTTCTGAGTTCTGCGGCCCCTATAGTCCATGGATATTGCAAGTCCAATATAGTCCAATGAATTGCTAGGCATGAGAACCTTTGTTCTTTAACTTGCTCCTGGAAAACAGGTACTGCGAATGGAATACCGCTCTAAAAGCAATATTCTTAGAGGTCAATTTAGTCTTTACGTTCTGTTTTCATGTAACCAAAGACAACGCTCGTATACCAACCTGGGTCAGCCTGCATTAAGTCGAAAATCAACATCTACCGCCAATATTATATCCATTGTACGATCAAATACACACAACTTACAAATGTTCACTTCTAGGGCTACTGATGAGGGCTCATTACCCGAAATTGTGCAATATGGTCCATACTATCTCCCTTTGAATGATTTAACTACTTCCAAAGTGTCCAACCTTTATATTTTACTTACTTCTCTTGGAAGCACACACCAGTTAAGCATTGTCTTAAGCGTAGGCACATCTATACTGAAAAATCGTGGATGGCCACTCACTGTCAGCCGCGCAAAGTATGCTCAAATACAATGCTTGCTCAAATTTTGAATGACAAGCGAGATTGACGTCATAAGGGCTACATGTTGCCAGAAGATTGAAAGTGCGCACAATCAAACAAGGTGTGTTTCAAGCGCCTAACCTTAACCCTAACCCTACGTTACATACGAATTCATGTTATTTAATATTAAAGATTAGCATCTCTGAATGGACCCAAACTGAGACAAGGTTTATCACTGATAATATAAAGGCGAACAAAAAAGGGGGGAAAAAGAAATAAAAAAAAAATGTAGAAAGAAAAGAATCAGATCATAACCAAGATGGGCTGGTTGCCCATCTTCGTACATCAGCTTATACCCTAATCCTAACCCTAACCCTCTCTGAATAGACCCCAAATGGGACATGTTTTATCATTAATAATATAAAGGAGAACAAAAAAGAACAAATGCAGAAATAAAAAAAAAATCAGATCATAACCAAGATGGGCAAGTTGCCCATCTTCGCACACCCGCTTATACCCTAACCCTAACCCTAACCCTAACCCTAACCCTAACCCAACCCTAACCCTAACCCTAACCCTAACCCTATCCCTAACGCTAACCTAACCCTAACCCTAACCCTAACCCTAACCCTCTCCCTAACCCTAACCCTAACTCTAACCCTAACCCTAACCCTAACCCTAACCCTAAACCTAAGCCCTGATAGGGGTTTCAAGTAAATCAGATTGAAAATTTTAATTTCTCCCCAAAATGGTCGGGGTTGACGCATTTTATGATTGATTCACAACAATTGGGCTAAACTCTTTTCAAACCCTGAATAAAATCCCAAAACCCTACGTGATTTGACCAAAGCCCTGATAGGGAGGGGTTCAAATTATATCGAAGATCAAATCTCTCCCACAAAATGGTCGGGGTTGACGCATTTTATTATTGATTCACAACAATTGAGCTTAACTCTTTTCAAACCCTAAATAAAATCCCAAAACCCTACGTGATTTGACCAAAGCCCTGATAGGGGTTTAGATCATATCGAAAACTAAATATCTCCCCCAAAATGGTCGGGGTTGACGCATTTTATTATTGATTCACAACAATTGGGCTAAACTCTTTTCAAACCCTAAATAAAATCCCAAAACCCTACGTTATTTGACCGAAGCCCTGATAGGGGTTTCAAGAAAATTAGATTGAAAATTTAATTTCTCCCCAAAATGGTCGGGGTTGACGCATTTTATGATTGATTCACAACAATTGGGCTAAAC
This sequence comes from Rugalucina vietnamica, assembly GCA_964017185.1. Lineage (NCBI taxonomy): Eukaryota > Metazoa > Mollusca > Bivalvia > Lucinida > Lucinidae > Rugalucina > Rugalucina vietnamica. The sequence continues at coordinate 64,394 of CAXHKS010000032.1, read as the reverse complement.
TCTTTTCAAACCCTGAATAAAATCCCAAAATCCTACGTGATTTGACCAATGCCCTGATAGGGAGGATTTCAAATTATATCGAAGATCAAATCTCTCCCACAAAATGGTCGGGGTTGACTCATTTTATTATTGATTCACAACAGTTGAGCTAAACTCTTTTCAAACCTTTAATAAAATCCCAAAACCCTACGTGATTTGACCAAAGCCCTGGTAGGGGTTTAGATTATATCGAAAACTAAATATCTCCCCCAAAATGGTCGGGGTTGACGCATTTTATTATTGATTCACAACAATTGGGCTAAACTCTTTACAAACCCTAAATAAAATACCAAAACCCTACGTTATTTGACCGAAGCCCTGATAGGGGTTTCCAGTAAATTAGATTGAACATTTAATTTCTCCCCAAAATGGTCGGGGTTGACGCATTTTATGATTGATTCACAACCATTGGGCTAAACTCTTTTCAAACCCTGAATAAAATCCACAAACCCTACGTGATTTGACCAAAGCCCTGATAGGGAGGGGTTCAAATTATATCCAAGATCAAATCTCTCCCACAAAATGGTCGGGGTTGACGCATTTTATTATTGATTCACAACAATTGAGCTAAACTCTTTTCAAACCCTAAATTAAATCCCCAAACCCTACGTGATTTGACCAAAGCCCTGATAGGGGTTTAGATTATATCGAAAACTAAATATCTCCCCCAAAATGGTCGGGGTTGACGCATTTTATTATTGATTCACAACAATTGGGCTAAACTCTTTATAAACCCTAAATAAAATCCCAAAACCCTACGTTATTTGACCGAAGCCCTGATAGGGGTTTCCAGTAAATTAGACTGGAAATTTAATTTCTCCCCAAAATGGTCGGGGTTGACGCATTTTATGATTGATTCACAACCATTGGGCTAAACTCTTTTCAAACCCTGAATAAAATTCCAAAACCCTACGTGATTTGACCAAAGCCCTGATAGGGAGGGGTTCAAATTATATCCAAGATCAAATCTCTCCCACAAAATGGTCGGGGTTGACGCATTTTATTATTGATTCACAACAATTGAGCTAAACTCTTTTCAAACCCTAAATAAAATCCCCAAACCCTACGTGATTTGACCAAAGCCCTGATAGGGGTTTAGATTATATCGAAAACTAAATATCTCCCCCAAAATGGTCGGGGTTGACGCATTTTATTATTGATTCACAACAATTGGGCTAAACTCTTTACAAACCCTAATTAAAATCCCAAAACCCTACGTTATTTGACCGAAGCCCTGATAGGGGTTTCAAGTAAGTTAGATTGAAAATTTTAATTTCTCCCCAAAATGGTCGGGGTTGACGCATTTTATGATTGATTCACAACCATTGGGCTAAACTCTTTTCAAACCCTGAATAAAATCCCCAAATTCTACGTGATTTGACCAAAGCCCTGATAGGGAGGGGGTCAAATTATATCGAAGATCAAATCTCTCCCACAAAATGGTCGGGGTTGACGCATTTTATTATTGATTCACAACAATTGAGCTAAACTCCTTTCAAACCCCAAATAAAATCCCAAAACCCTACTTGATTTGACCAAAGCCCTGATAGGGGTTTAGATTATATCGAAAACTAAATCTCTCCCCCAAAATGGTCGGGGTTGACGCATTTTATTATTGATTCACAACAATTGGGCTAAACTCTTTACAAACCCTAAATAAAATCCCAAAACCCTACGTTATTTGACCAAAGCCCTGATAGGGGTTTCAAGTAAATCCGATTGAAAATCAAATTTCTCCCCAAATTGGTCGGGGTTGACGCATTTTATGATTGATTCACAACAATTGGGCTAAACTCTTTTCAAACCCTGAATAAAATTCCAAAACCCTACGTGATTTGACCAAAGCCCTGATAGGGGTTCAAATTATATCAAAATCAAATCTCTCCCACAAAATGGTCGGGGTTGACGCATTTTATTATTGATTCACAACAATTGGGCTAAACTCTTTTAAAAACCCTGAATAAAATCCCAAAACCGTACGTTATTTGACCAAAACGCTGATAGGGGTACGAAATTATGTTAATTAATATATCTGAAAACAGTATATTGTTTGTGCGAACTAAATGGAACTATAGATTGAGTTCCCTTAAGAGCAATGAAAACAGTCTACGAACTGAAGTTACATACGGCATTATGCTTAGTGATATATATATATGAACACATTGTGTTGTTCGTCAGAAATAAAGGAACACGCGAAATCTATATGAAAAAGCATATAAAGCTTGTCCGAACTAACGTTACATATGAATTCGTGTTATCTAATATCAAAGATTAGCATCTCTGAATAGACCCCAACTGAGACAAGTTTTATCATTAATAATATAAAGGAGAACACAAAAGGAAAACATGAAGAAAGAAAAAAATCAGGTCATAGCCGAGATGGGCAAGTTGTTTATCTTCGCACATCAGCTTACACCCTGACCCTAACCCTAACCCAAAAAATGCTACGGCCCGTAGAGTCCATGGATGTTGCACAAGGCCCATATAGTCCATTGGATTGTATTGATTTTTTCTGAGTTCTGCGGCCCCTATAGTCCATGGATATTGCAAGTCCAATATAGTCCAATGAATTGCTAGGCATGAGAACCTTTGTTCTTTAACTTGCTCCTGGAAAACAGGTACTGCGAATGGAATACCGCTCTAAAAGCAATATTCTTAGAGGTCAATTTAGTCTTTACGTTCTGTTTTCATGTAACCAAAGACAACGCTCGTATACCAACCTGGGTCAGCCTGCATTAAGTCGAAAATCAACATCTACCGCCAATATTATATCCATTGTACGATCAAATACACACAACTTACAAATGTTCACTTCTAGGGCTACTGATGAGGGCTCATTACCCGAAATTGTGCAATATGGTCCATACTATCTCCCTTTGAATGATTTAACTACTTCCAAAGTGTCCAACCTTTATATTTTACTTACTTCTCTTGGAAGCACACACCAGTTAAGCATTGTCTTAAGCGTAGGCACATCTATACTGAAAAATCGTGGATGGCCACTCACTGTCAGCCGCGCAAAGTATGCTCAAATACAATGCTTGCTCAAATTTTGAATGACAAGCGAGATTGACGTCATAAGGGCTACATGTTGCCAGAAGATTGAAAGTGCGCACAATCAAACAAGGTGTGTTTCAAGCGCCTAACCTTAACCCTAACCCTACGTTACATACGAATTCATGTTATTTAATATTAAAGATTAGCATCTCTGAATGGACCCAAACTGAGACAAGGTTTATCACTGATAATATAAAGGCGAACAAAAAAGGGGGGAAAAAGAAATAAAAAAAAAATGTAGAAAGAAAAGAATCAGATCATAACCAAGATGGGCTGGTTGCCCATCTTCGTACATCAGCTTATACCCTAATCCTAACCCTAACCCTCTCTGAATAGACCCCAAATGGGACATGTTTTATCATTAATAATATAAAGGAGAACAAAAAAGAACAAATGCAGAAATAAAAAAAAAATCAGATCATAACCAAGATGGGCAAGTTGCCCATCTTCGCACACCCGCTTATACCCTAACCCTAACCCTAACCCTAACCCAACCCTAACCCTAACCCTAACCCTAACCCTATCCCTAACGCTAACCTAACCCTAACCCTAACCCTAACCCTAACCCTCTCCCTAACCCTAACCCTAACTCTAACCCTAACCCTAACCCTAACCCTAACCCTAAACCTAAGCCCTGATAGGGGTTTCAAGTAAATCAGATTGAAAATTTTAATTTCTCCCCAAAATGGTCGGGGTTGACGCATTTTATGATTGATTCACAACAATTGGGCTAAACTCTTTTCAAACCCTGAATAAAATCCCAAAACCCTACGTGATTTGACCAAAGCCCTGATAGGGAGGGGTTCAAATTATATCGAAGATCAAATCTCTCCCACAAAATGGTCGGGGTTGACGCATTTTATTATTGATTCACAACAATTGAGCTTAACTCTTTTCAAACCCTAAATAAAATCCCAAAACCCTACGTGATTTGACCAAAGCCCTGATAGGGGTTTAGATCATATCGAAAACTAAATATCTCCCCCAAAATGGTCGGGGTTGACGCATTTTATTATTGATTCACAACAATTGGGCTAAACTCTTTTCAAACCCTAAATAAAATCCCAAAACCCTACGTTATTTGACCGAAGCCCTGATAGGGGTTTCAAGAAAATTAGATTGAAAATTTAATTTCTCCCCAAAATGGTCGGGGTTGACGCATTTTATGATTGATTCACAACAATTGGGCTAAACTCTTTTCAAACCCTGAATAAAATCCCAAAATCCTACGTGATTTGACCAATGCCCTGATAGGGAGGATTTCAAATTATATCGAAGATCAAATCTCTCCCACAAAATGGTCGGGGTTGACTCATTTTATTATTGATTCACAACAGTTGAGCTAAACTCTTTTCAAACCTTTAATAAAATCCCAAAACCCTACGTGATTTGACCAAAGCCCTGGTAGGGGTTTAGATTATATCGAAAACTAAATATCTCCCCCAAAATGGTCGGGGTTGACGCATTTTATTATTGATTCACAACAATTGGGCTAAACTCTTTACAAACCCTAAATAAAATACCAAAACCCTACGTTATTTGACCGAAGCCCTGATAGGGGTTTCCAGTAAATTAGATTGAACATTTAATTTCTCCCCAAAATGGTCGGGGTTGACGCATTTTATGATTGATTCACAACCATTGGGCTAAACTCTTTTCAAACCCTGAATAAAATCCACAAACCCTACGTGATTTGACCAAAGCCCTGATAGGGAGGGGTTCAAATTATATCCAAGATCAAATCTCTCCCACAAAATGGTCGGGGTTGACGCATTTTATTATTGATTCACAACAATTGAGCTAAACTCTTTTCAAACGCTAAATTAAATCCCCAAACCCTACGTGATTTGACCAAAGCCCTGATAGGGGTTTAGATTATATCGAAAACTAAATATCTCCCCCAAAATGGTCGGGGTTGACGCATTTTATTATTGATTCACAACAATTGGGCTAAACTCTTTATAAACCCTAAATAAAATCCCAAAACCCTACGTTATTTGACCGAAGCCCTGATAGGGGTTTCCAGTAAATTAGACTGGAAATTTAATTTCTCCCCAAAATGGTCGGGGTTGACGCATTTTATGATTGATTCACAACCATTGGGCTAAACTCTTTTCAAACCCTGAATAAAATTCCAAAACCCTACGTGATTTGACCAAAGCCCTGATAGGGAGGGGTTCAAATTATATCCAAGATCAAATCTCTCCCACAAAATGGTCGGGGTTGACGCATTTTATTATTGATTCACAACAATTGAGCTAAACTCTTTTCAAACCCTAAATAAAATCCCCAAACCCTACGTGATTTGACCAAAGCCCTGATAGGGGTTTAGATTATATCGAAAACTAAATATCTCCCCCAAAATGGTCGGGGTTGACGCATTTTATTATTGATTCACAACAATTGGGCTAAACTCTTTACAAACCCTAATTAAAATCCCAAAACCCTACGTTATTTGACCGAAGCCCTGATAGGGGTTTCAAGTAAGTTAGATTGAAAATTTTAATTTCTCCCCAAAATGGTCGGGGTTGACGCATTTTATGATTGATTCACAACCATTGGGCTAAACTCTTTTCAAACCCTGAATAAAATCCCCAAATTCTACGTGATTTGACCAAAGCCCTGATAGGGAGGGGGTCAAATTATATCGAAGATCAAATCTCTCCCACAAAATGGTCGGGGTTGACGCATTTTATTATTGATTCACAACAATTGAGCTAAACTCCTTTCAAACCCCAAATAAAATCCCAAAACCCTACTTGATTTGACCAAAGCCCTGATAGGGGTTTAGATTATATCGAAAACTAAATCTCTCCCCCAAAATGGTCGGGGTTGACGCATTTTATTATTGATTCACAACAATTGGGCTAAACTCTTTACAAACCCTAAATAAAATCCCAAAACCCTACGTTATTTGACCAAAGCCCTGATAGGGGTTTCAAGTAAATCCGATTGAAAATCAAATTTCTCCCCAAATTGGTCGGGGTTGACGCATTTTATGATTGATTCACAACAATTGGGCTAAACTCTTTTCAAACCCTGAATAAAATTCCAAAACCCTACGTGATTTGACCAAAGCCCTGATAGGGGTTCAAATTATATCAAAATCAAATCTCTCCCACAAAATGGTCGGGGTTGACGCATTTTATTATTGATTCACAACAATTGGGCTAAACTCTTTTAAAAACCCTGAATAAAATCCCAAAACCGTACGTTATTTGACCAAAACGCTGATAGGGGTACGAAATTATGTTAATTAATATATCTGAAAACAGTATATTGTTTGTGCGAACTAAATGGAACTATAGATTGAGTTCCCTTAAGAGCAATGAAAACAGTCTACGAACTGAAGTTACATACGGCATTATGCTTAGTGATATATATATATGAACACATTGTGTTGTTCGTCAGAAATAAAGGAACACGCGAAATCTATATGAAAAAGCATATAAAGCTTGTCCGAACTAACGTTACATATGAATTCGTGTTATCTAATATCAAAGATTAGCATCTCTGAATAGACCCCAACTGAGACAAGTTTTATCATTAATAATATAAAGGAGAACACAAAAGGAAAACATGAAGAAAGAAAAAAATCAGGTCATAGCCGAGATGGGCAAGTTGTTTATCTTCGCACATCAGCTTACACCCTGACCCTAACCCTAACCCAAAAAATGCTACGGCCCGTAGAGTCCATGGATGTTGCACAAGGCCCATATAGTCCATTGGATTGTATTGATTTTTTCTGAGTTCTGCGGCCCCTATAGTCCATGGATATTGCAAGTCCAATATAGTCCAATGAATTGCTAGGCATGAGAACCTTTGTTCTTTAACTTGCTCCTGGAAAACAGGTACTGCGAATGGAATACCGCTCTAAAAGCAATATTCTTAGAGGTCAATTTAGTCTTTACGTTCTGTTTTCATGTAACCAAAGACAACGCTCGTATACCAACCTGGGTCAGCCTGCATTAAGTCGAAAATCAACATCTACCGCCAATATTATATCCATTGTACGATCAAATACACACAACTTACAAATGTTCACTTCTAGGGCTACTGATGAGGGCTCATTACCCGAAATTGTGCAATATGGTCCATACTATCTCCCTTTGAATGATTTAACTACTTCCAAAGTGTCCAACCTTTATATTTTACTTACTTCTCTTGGAAGCACACACCAGTTAAGCATTGTCTTAAGCGTAGGCACATCTATACTGAAAAATCGTGGATGGCCACTCACTGTCAGCCGCGCAAAGTATGCTCAAATACAATGCTTGCTCAAATTTTGAATGACAAGCGAGATTGACGTCATAAGGGCTACATGTTGCCAGAAGATTGAAAGTGCGCACAATCAAACAAGGTGTGTTTCAAGCGCCTAACCTTAACCCTAACCCTACGTTACATACGAATTCATGTTATTTAATATTAAAGATTAGCATCTCTGAATGGACCCAAACTGAGACAAGGTTTATCACTGATAATATAAAGGCGAACAAAAAAGGGGGGAAAAAGAAATAAAAAAAAAATGTAGAAAGAAAAGAATCAGATCATAACCAAGATGGGCTGGTTGCCCATCTTCGTACATCAGCTTATACCCTAATCCTAACCCTAACCCTCTCTGAATAGACCCCAAATGGGACATGTTTTATCATTAATAATATAAAGGAGAACAAAAAAGAACAAATGCAGAAATAAAAAAAAAATCAGATCATAACCAAGATGGGCAAGTTGCCCATCTTCGCACACCCGCTTATACCCTAACCCTAACCCTAACCCTAACCCAACCCTAACCCTAACCCTAACCCTAACCCTATCCCTAACGCTAACCTAACCCTAACCCTAACCCTAACCCTAACCCTCTCCCTAACCCTAACCCTAACTCTAACCCTAACCCTAACCCTAACCCTAACCCTAAACCTAAGCCCTGATAGGGGTTTCAAGTAAATCAGATTGAAAATTTTAATTTCTCCCCAAAATGGTCGGGGTTGACGCATTTTATGATTGATTCACAACAATTGGGCTAAACTCTTTTCAAACCCTGAATAAAATCCCAAAACCCTACGTGATTTGACCAAAGCCCTGATAGGGAGGGGTTCAAATTATATCGAAGATCAAATCTCTCCCACAAAATGGTCGGGGTTGACGCATTTTATTATTGATTCACAACAATTGAGCTTAACTCTTTTCAAACCCTAAATAAAATCCCAAAACCCTACGTGATTTGACCAAAGCCCTGATAGGGGTTTAGATCATATCGAAAACTAAATATCTCCCCCAAAATGGTCGGGGTTGACGCATTTTATTATTGATTCACAACAATTGGGCTAAACTCTTTTCAAACCCTAAATAAAATCCCAAAACCCTACGTTATTTGACCGAAGCCCTGATAGGGGTTTCAAGAAAATTAGATTGAAAATTTAATTTCTCCCCAAAATGGTCGGGGTTGACGCATTTTATGATTGATTCACAACAATTGGGCTAAACTCTTTTCAAACCCTGAATAAAATCCCAAAATCCTACGTGATTTGACCAATGCCCTGATAGGGAGGATTTCAAATTATATCGAAGATCAAATCTCTCCCACAAAATGGTCGGGGTTGACTCATTTTATTATTGATTCACAACAGTTGAGCTAAACTCTTTTCAAACCTTTAATAAAATCCCAAAACCCTACGTGATTTGACCAAAGCCCTGGTAGGGGTTTAGATTATATCGAAAACTAAATATCTCCCCCAAAATGGTCGGGGTTGACGCATTTTATTATTGATTCACAACAATTGGGCTAAACTCTTTACAAACCCTAAATAAAATACCAAAACCCTACGTTATTTGACCGAAGCCCTGATAGGGGTTTCCAGTAAATTAGATTGAACATTTAATTTCTCCCCAAAATGGTCGGGGTTGACGCATTTTATGATTGATTCACAACCATTGGGCTAAACTCTTTTCAAACCCTGAATAAAATCCACAAACCCTACGTGATTTGACCAAAGCCCTGATAGGGAGGGGTTCAAATTATATCCAAGATCAAATCTCTCCCACAAAATGGTCGGGGTTGACGCATTTTATTATTGATTCACAACAATTGAGCTAAACTCTTTTCAAACCCTAAATTAAATCCCCAAACCCTACGTGATTTGACCAAAGCCCTGATAGGGGTTTAGATTATATCGAAAACTAAATATCTCCCCCAAAATGGTCGGGGTTGACGCATTTTATTATTGATTCACAACAATTGGGCTAAACTCTTTATAAACCCTAAATAAAATCCCAAAACCCTACGTTATTTGACCGAAGCCCTGATAGGGGTTTCCAGTAAATTAGACTGGAAATTTAATTTCTCCCCAAAATGGTCGGGGTTGACGCATTTTATGATTGATTCACAACCATTGGGCTAAACTCTTTTCAAACCCTGAATAAAATTCCAAAACCCTACGTGATTTGACCAAAGCCCTGATAGGGAGGGGTTCAAATTATATCCAAGATCAAATCTCTCCCACAAAATGGTCGGGGTTGACGCATTTTATTATTGATTCACAACAATTGAGCTAAACTCTTTTCAAACCCTAAATAAAATCCCCAAACCCTACGTGATTTGACCAAAGCCCTGATAGGGGTTTAGATTATATCGAAAACTAAATATCTCCCCCAAAATGGTCGGGGTTGACGCATTTTATTATTGATTCACAACAATTGGGCTAAACTCTTTACAAACCCTAATTAAAATCCCAAAACCCTACGTTATTTGACCGAAGCCCTGATAGGGGTTTCAAGTAAGTTAGATTGAAAATTTTAATTTCTCCCCAAAATGGTCGGGGTTGACGCATTTTATGATTGATTCACAACCATTGGGCTAAACTCTTTTCAAACCCTGAATAAAATCCCCAAATTCTACGTGATTTGACCAAAGCCCTGATAGGGAGGGGGTCAAATTATATCGAAGATCAAATCTCTCCCACAAAATGGTCGGGGTTGACGCATTTTATTATTGATTCACAACAATTGAGCTAAACTCCTTTCAAACCCCAAATAAAATCCCAAAACCCTACTTGATTTGACCAAAGCCCTGATAGGGGTTTAGATTATATCGAAAACTAAATCTCTCCCCCAAAATGGTCGGGGTTGACGCATTTTATTATTGATTCACAACAATTGGGCTAAACTCTTTACAAACCCTAAATAAAATCCCAAAACCCTACGTTATTTGACCAAAGCCCTGATAGGGGTTTCAAGTAAATCCGATTGAAAATCAAATTTCTCCCCAAATTGGTCGGGGTTGACGCATTTTATGATTGATTCACAACAATTGGGCTAAACTCTTTTCAAACCCTGAATAAAATTCCAAAACCCTACGTGATTTGACCAAAGCCCTGATAGGGGTTCAAATTATATCAAAATCAAATCTCTCCCACAAAATGGTCGGGGTTGACGCATTTTATTATTGATTCACAACAATTGGGCTAAACTCTTTTAAAAACCCTGAATAAAATCCCAAAACCGTACGTTATTTGACCAAAACGCTGATAGGGGTACGAAATTATGTTAATTAATATATCTGAAAACAGTATATTGTTTGTGCGAACTAAATGGAACTATAGATTGAGTTCCCTTAAGAGCAATGAAAACAGTCTACGAACTGAAGTTACATACGGCATTATGCTTAGTGATATATATATATGAACACATTGTGTTGTTCGTCAGAAATAAAGGAACACGCGAAATCTATATGAAAAAGCATATAAAGCTTGTCCGAACTAACGTTACATATGAATTCGTGTTATCTAATATCAAAGATTAGCATCTCTGAATAGACCCCAACTGAGACAAGTTTTATCATTAATAATATAAAGGAGAACACAAAAGGAAAACATGAAGAAAGAAAAAAATCAGGTCATAGCCGAGATGGGCAAGTTGTTTATCTTCGCACATCAGCTTACACCCTGACCCTAACCCTAACCCAAAAAATGCTACGGCCCGTAGAGTCCATGGATGTTGCACAAGGCCCATATAGTCCATTGGATTGTATTGATTTTTTCTGAGTTCTGCGGCCCCTATAGTCCATGGATATTGCAAGTCCAATATAGTCCAATGAATTGCTAGGCATGAGAACCTTTGTTCTTTAACTTGCTCCTGGAAAACAGGTACTGCGAATGGAATACCGCTCTAAAAGCAATATTCTTAGAGGTCAATTTAGTCTTTACGTTCTGTTTTCATGTAACCAAAGACAACGCTCGTATACCAACCTGGGTCAGCCTGCATTAAGTCGAAAATCAACATCTACCGCCAATATTATATCCATTGTACGATCAAATACACACAACTTACAAATGTTCACTTCTAGGGCTACTGATGAGGGCTCATTACCCGAAATTGTGCAATATGGTCCATACTATCTCCCTTTGAATGATTTAACTACTTCCAAAGTGTCCAACCTTTATATTTTACTTACTTCTCTTGGAAGCACACACCAGTTAAGCATTGTCTTAAGCGTAGGCACATCTATACTGAAAAATCGTGGATGGCCACTCACTGTCAGCCGCGCAAAGTATGCTCAAATACAATGCTTGCTCAAATTTTGAATGACAAGCGAGATTGACGTCATAAGGGCTACATGTTGCCAGAAGATTGAAAGTGCGCACAATCAAACAAGGTGTGTTTCAAGCGCCTAACCTTAACCCTAACCCTACGTTACATACGAATTCATGTTATTTAATATTAAAGATTAGCATCTCTGAATGGACCCAAACTGAGACAAGGTTTATCACTGATAATATAAAGGCGAACAAAAAAGGGGGGAAAAAGAAATAAAAAAAAAATGTAGAAAGAAAAGAATCAGATCATAACCAAGATGGGCTGGTTGCCCATCTTCGTACATCAGCTTATACCCTAATCCTAACCCTAACCCTCTCTGAATAGACCCCAAATGGGACATGTTTTATCATTAATAATATAAAGGAGAACAAAAAAGAACAAATGCAGAAATAAAAAAAAAATCAGATCATAACCAAGATGGGCAAGTTGCCCATCTTCGCACACCCGCTTATACCCTAACCCTAACCCTAACCCTAACCCAACCCTAACCCTAACCCTAACCCTAACCCTATCCCTAACGCTAACCTAACCCTAACCCTAACCCTAACCCTAACCCTCTCCCTAACCCTAACCCTAACTCTAACCCTAACCCTAACCCTAACCCTAACCCTAAACCTAAGCCCTGATAGGGGTTTCAAGTAAATCAGATTGAAAATTTTAATTTCTCCCCAAAATGGTCGGGGTTGACGCATTTTATGATTGATTCACAACAATTGGGCTAAACTCTTTTCAAACCCTGAATAAAATCCCAAAACCCTACGTGATTTGACCAAAGCCCTGATAGGGAGGGGTTCAAATTATATCGAAGATCAAATCTCTCCCACAAAATGGTCGGGGTTGACGCATTTTATTATTGATTCACAACAATTGAGCTTAACTCTTTTCAAACCCTAAATAAAATCCCAAAACCCTACGTGATTTGACCAAAGCCCTGATAGGGGTTTAGATCATATCGAAAACTAAATATCTCCCCCAAAATGGTCGGGGTTGACGCATTTTATTATTGATTCACAACAATTGGGCTAAACTCTTTTCAAACCCTAAATAAAATCCCAAAACCCTACGTTATTTGACCGAAGCCCTGATAGGGGTTTCAAGAAAATTAGATTGAAAATTTAATTTCTCCCCAAAATGGTCGGGGTTGACGCATTTTATGATTGATTCACAACAATTGGGCTAAACTCTTTTCAAACCCTGAATAAAATCCCAAAATCCTACGTGATTTGACCAATGCCCTGATAGGGAGGATTTCAAATTATATCGAAGATCAAATCTCTCCCACAAAATGGTCGGGGTTGACTCATTTTATTATTGATTCACAACAGTTGAGCTAAACTCTTTTCAAACCTTTAATAAAATCCCAAAACCCTACGTGATTTGACCAAAGCCCTGGTAGGGGTTTAGATTATATCGAAAACTAAATATCTCCCCCAAAATGGTCGGGGTTGACGCATTTTATTATTGATTCACAACAATTGGGCTAAACTCTTTACAAACCCTAAATAAAATACCAAAACCCTACGTTATTTGACCGAAGCCCTGATAGGGGTTTCCAGTAAATTAGATTGAACATTTAATTTCTCCCCAAAATGGTCGGGGTTGACGCATTTTATGATTGATTCACAACCATTGGGCTAAACTCTTTTCAAACCCTGAATAAAATCCACAAACCCTACGTGATTTGACCAAAGCCCTGATAGGGAGGGGTTCAAATTATATCCAAGATCAAATCTCTCCCACAAAATGGTCGGGGTTGACGCATTTTATTATTGATTCACAACAATTGAGCTAAACTCTTTTCAAACGCTAAATTAAATCCCCAAACCCTACGTGATTTGACCAAAGCCCTGATAGGGGTTTAGATTATATCGAAAACTAAATATCTCCCCCAAAATGGTCGGGGTTGACGCATTTTATTATTGATTCACAACAATTGGGCTAAACTCTTTATAAACCCTAAATAAAATCCCAAAACCCTACGTTATTTGACCGAAGCCCTGATAGGGGTTTCCAGTAAATTAGACTGGAAATTTAATTTCTCCCCAAAATGGTCGGGGTTGACGCATTTTATGATTGATTCACAACCATTGGGCTAAACTCTTTTCAAACCCTGAATAAAATTCCAAAACCCTACGTGATTTGACCAAAGCCCTGATAGGGAGGGGTTCAAATTATATCCAAGATCAAATCTCTCCCACAAAATGGTCGGGGTTGACGCATTTTATTATTGATTCACAACAATTGAGCTAAACTCTTTTCAAACCCTAAATAAAATCCCCAAACCCTACGTGATTTGACCAAAGCCCTGATAGGGGTTTAGATTATATCGAAAACTAAATATCTCCCCCAAAATGGTCGGGGTTGACGCATTTTATTATTGATTCACAACAATTGGGCTAAACTCTTTACAAACCCTAATTAAAATCCCAAAACCCTACGTTATTTGACCGAAGCCCTGATAGGGGTTTCAAGTAAGTTAGATTGAAAATTTTAATTTCTCCCCAAAATGGTCGGGGTTGACGCATTTTATGATTGATTCACAACCATTGGGCTAAACTCTTTTCAAACCCTGAATAAAATCCCCAAATTCTACGTGATTTGACCAAAGCCCTGATAGGGAGGGGGTCAAATTATATCGAAGATCAAATCTCTCCCACAAAATGGTCGGGGTTGACGCATTTTATTATTGATTCACAACAATTGAGCTAAACTCCTTTCAAACCCCAAATAAAATCCCAAAACCCTACTTGATTTGACCAAAGCCCTGATAGGGGTTTAGATTATATCGAAAACTAAATCTCTCCCCCAAAATGGTCGGGGTTGACGCATTTTATTATTGATTCACAACAATTGGGCTAAACTCTTTACAAACCCTAAATAAAATCCCAAAACCCTACGTTATTTGACCAAAGCCCTGATAGGGGTTTCAAGTAAATCCGATTGAAAATCAAATTTCTCCCCAAATTGGTCGGGGTTGACGCATTTTATGATTGATTCACAACAATTGGGCTAAACTCTTTTCAAACCCTGAATAAAATTCCAAAACCCTACGTGATTTGACCAAAGCCCTGATAGGGGTTCAAATTATATCAAAATCAAATCTCTCCCACAAAATGGTCGGGGTTGACGCATTTTATTATTGATTCACAACAATTGGGCTAAACTCTTTTAAAAACCCTGAATAAAATCCCAAAACCGTACGTTATTTGACCAAAACGCTGATAGGGGTACGAAATTATGTTAATTAATATATCTGAAAACAGTATATTGTTTGTGCGAACTAAATGGAACTATAGATTGAGTTCCCTTAAGAGCAATGAAAACAGTCTACGAACTGAAGTTACATACGGCATTATGCTTAGTGATATATATATATGAACACATTGTGTTGTTCGTCAGAAATAAAGGAACACGCGAAATCTATATGAAAAAGCATATAAAGCTTGTCCGAACTAACGTTACATATGAATTCGTGTTATCTAATATCAAAGATTAGCATCTCTGAATAGACCCCAACTGAGACAAGTTTTATCATTAATAATATAAAGGAGAACACAAAAGGAAAACATGAAGAAAGAAAAAAATCAGGTCATAGCCGAGATGGGCAAGTTGTTTATCTTCGCACATCAGCTTACACCCTGACCCTAACCCTAACCCAAAAAATGCTACGGCCCGTAGAGTCCATGGATGTTGCACAAGGCCCATATAGTCCATTGGATTGTATTGATTTTTTCTGAGTTCTGCGGCCCCTATAGTCCATGGATATTGCAAGTCCAATATAGTCCAATGAATTGCTAGGCATGAGAACCTTTGTTCTTTAACTTGCTCCTGGAAAACAGGTACTGCGAATGGAATACCGCTCTAAAAGCAATATTCTTAGAGGTCAATTTAGTCTTTACGTTCTGTTTTCATGTAACCAAAGACAACGCTCGTATACCAACCTGGGTCAGCCTGCATTAAGTCGAAAATCAACATCTACCGCCAATATTATATCCATTGTACGATCAAATACACACAACTTACAAATGTTCACTTCTAGGGCTACTGATGAGGGCTCATTACCCGAAATTGTGCAATATGGTCCATACTATCTCCCTTTGAATGATTTAACTACTTCCAAAGTGTCCAACCTTTATATTTTACTTACTTCTCTTGGAAGCACACACCAGTTAAGCATTGTCTTAAGCGTAGGCACATCTATACTGAAAAATCGTGGATGGCCACTCACTGTCAGCCGCGCAAAGTATGCTCAAATACAATGCTTGCTCAAATTTTGAATGACAAGCGAGATTGACGTCATAAGGGCTACATGTTGCCAGAAGATTGAAAGTGCGCACAATCAAACAAGGTGTGTTTCAAGCGCCTAACCTTAACCCTAACCCTACGTTACATACGAATTCATGTTATTTAATATTAAAGATTAGCATCTCTGAATGGACCCAAACTGAGACAAGGTTTATCACTGATAATATAAAGGCGAACAAAAAAGGGGGGAAAAAGAAATAAAAAAAAAATGTAGAAAGAAAAGAATCAGATCATAACCAAGATGGGCTGGTTGCCCATCTTCGTACATCAGCTTATACCCTAATCCTAACCCTAACCCTCTCTGAATAGACCCCAAATGGGACATGTTTTATCATTAATAATATAAAGGAGAACAAAAAAGAACAAATGCAGAAATAAAAAAAAAATCAGATCATAACCAAGATGGGCAAGTTGCCCATCTTCGCACACCCGCTTATACCCTAACCCTAACCCTAACCCTAACCCAACCCTAACCCTAACCCTAACCCTAACCCTATCCCTAACGCTAACCTAACCCTAACCCTAACCCTAACCCTAACCCTCTCCCTAACCCTAACCCTAACTCTAACCCTAACCCTAACCCTAACCCTAACCCTAAACCTAAGCCCTGATAGGGGTTTCAAGTAAATCAGATTGAAAATTTTAATTTCTCCCCAAAATGGTCGGGGTTGACGCATTTTATGATTGATTCACAACAATTGGGCTAAACTCTTTTCAAACCCTGAATAAAATCCCAAAACCCTACGTGATTTGACCAAAGCCCTGATAGGGAGGGGTTCAAATTATATCGAAGATCAAATCTCTCCCACAAAATGGTCGGGGTTGACGCATTTTATTATTGATTCACAACAATTGAGCTTAACTCTTTTCAAACCCTAAATAAAATCCCAAAACCCTACGTGATTTGACCAAAGCCCTGATAGGGGTTTAGATCATATCGAAAACTAAATATCTCCCCCAAAATGGTCGGGGTTGACGCATTTTATTATTGATTCACAACAATTGGGCTAAACTCTTTTCAAACCCTAAATAAAATCCCAAAACCCTACGTTATTTGACCGAAGCCCTGATAGGGGTTTCAAGAAAATTAGATTGAAAATTTAATTTCTCCCCAAAATGGTCGGGGTTGACGCATTTTATGATTGATTCACAACAATTGGGCTAAACTCTTTTCAAACCCTGAATAAAATCCCAAAATCCTACGTGATTTGACCAATGCCCTGATAGGGAGGATTTCAAATTATATCGAAGATCAAATCTCTCCCACAAAATGGTCGGGGTTGACTCATTTTATTATTGATTCACAACAGTTGAGCTAAACTCTTTTCAAACCTTTAATAAAATCCCAAAACCCTACGTGATTTGACCAAAGCCCTGGTAGGGGTTTAGATTATATCGAAAACTAAATATCTCCCCCAAAATGGTCGGGGTTGACGCATTTTATTATTGATTCACAACAATTGGGCTAAACTCTTTACAAACCCTAAATAAAATACCAAAACCCTACGTTATTTGACCGAAGCCCTGATAGGGGTTTCCAGTAAATTAGATTGAACATTTAATTTCTCCCCAAAATGGTCGGGGTTGACGCATTTTATGATTGATTCACAACCATTGGGCTAAACTCTTTTCAAACCCTGAATAAAATCCACAAACCCTACGTGATTTGACCAAAGCCCTGATAGGGAGGGGTTCAAATTATATCCAAGATCAAATCTCTCCCACAAAATGGTCGGGGTTGACGCATTTTATTATTGATTCACAACAATTGAGCTAAACTCTTTTCAAACCCTAAATTAAATCCCCAAACCCTACGTGATTTGACCAAAGCCCTGATAGGGGTTTAGATTATATCGAAAACTAAATATCTCCCCCAAAATGGTCGGGGTTGACGCATTTTATTATTGATTCACAACAATTGGGCTAAACTCTTTATAAACCCTAAATAAAATCCCAAAACCCTACGTTATTTGACCGAAGCCCTGATAGGGGTTTCCAGTAAATTAGACTGGAAATTTAATTTCTCCCCAAAATGGTCGGGGTTGACGCATTTTATGATTGATTCACAACCATTGGGCTAAACTCTTTTCAAACCCTGAATAAAATTCCAAAACCCTACGTGATTTGACCAAAGCCCTGATAGGGAGGGGTTCAAATTATATCCAAGATCAAATCTCTCCCACAAAATGGTCGGGGTTGACGCATTTTATTATTGATTCACAACAATTGAGCTAAACTCTTTTCAAACCCTAAATAAAATCCCCAAACCCTACGTGATTTGACCAAAGCCCTGATAGGGGTTTAGATTATATCGAAAACTAAATATCTCCCCCAAAATGGTCGGGGTTGACGCATTTTATTATTGATTCACAACAATTGGGCTAAACTCTTTACAAACCCTAATTAAAATCCCAAAACCCTACGTTATTTGACCGAAGCCCTGATAGGGGTTTCAAGTAAGTTAGATTGAAAATTTTAATTTCTCCCCAAAATGGTCGGGGTTGACGCATTTTATGATTGATTCACAACCATTGGGCTAAACTCTTTTCAAACCCTGAATAAAATCCCCAAATTCTACGTGATTTGACCAAAGCCCTGATAGGGAGGGGGTCAAATTATATCGAAGATCAAATCTCTCCCACAAAATGGTCGGGGTTGACGCATTTTATTATTGATTCACAACAATTGAGCTAAACTCCTTTCAAACCCCAAATAAAATCCCAAAACCCTACTTGATTTGACCAAAGCCCTGATAGGGGTTTAGATTATATCGAAAACTAAATCTCTCCCCCAAAATGGTCGGGGTTGACGCATTTTATTATTGATTCACAACAATTGGGCTAAACTCTTTACAAACCCTAAATAAAATCCCAAAACCCTACGTTATTTGACCAAAGCCCTGATAGGGGTTTCAAGTAAATCCGATTGAAAATCAAATTTCTCCCCAAATTGGTCGGGGTTGACGCATTTTATGATTGATTCACAACAATTGGGCTAAACTCTTTTCAAACCCTGAATAAAATTCCAAAACCCTACGTGATTTGACCAAAGCCCTGATAGGGGTTCAAATTATATCAAAATCAAATCTCTCCCACAAAATGGTCGGGGTTGACGCATTTTATTATTGATTCACAACAATTGGGCTAAACTCTTTTAAAAACCCTGAATAAAATCCCAAAACCGTACGTTATTTGACCAAAACGCTGATAGGGGTACGAAATTATGTTAATTAATATATCTGAAAACAGTATATTGTTTGTGCGAACTAAATGGAACTATAGATTGAGTTCCCTTAAGAGCAATGAAAACAGTCTACGAACTGAAGTTACATACGGCATTATGCTTAGTGATATATATATATGAACACATTGTGTTGTTCGTCAGAAATAAAGGAACACGCGAAATCTATATGAAAAAGCATATAAAGCTTGTCCGAACTAACGTTACATATGAATTCGTGTTATCTAATATCAAAGATTAGCATCTCTGAATAGACCCCAACTGAGACAAGTTTTATCATTAATAATATAAAGGAGAACACAAAAGGAAAACATGAAGAAAGAAAAAAATCAGGTCATAGCCGAGATGGGCAAGTTGTTTATCTTCGCACATCAGCTTACACCCTGACCCTAACCCTAACCCAAAAAATGCTACGGCCCGTAGAGTCCATGGATGTTGCACAAGGCCCATATAGTCCATTGGATTGTATTGATTTTTTCTGAGTTCTGCGGCCCCTATAGTCCATGGATATTGCAAGTCCAATATAGTCCAATGAATTGCTAGGCATGAGAACCTTTGTTCTTTAACTTGCTCCTGGAAAACAGGTACTGCGAATGGAATACCGCTCTAAAAGCAATATTCTTAGAGGTCAATTTAGTCTTTACGTTCTGTTTTCATGTAACCAAAGACAACGCTCGTATACCAACCTGGGTCAGCCTGCATTAAGTCGAAAATCAACATCTACCGCCAATATTATATCCATTGTACGATCAAATACACACAACTTACAAATGTTCACTTCTAGGGCTACTGATGAGGGCTCATTACCCGAAATTGTGCAATATGGTCCATACTATCTCCCTTTGAATGATTTAACTACTTCCAAAGTGTCCAACCTTTATATTTTACTTACTTCTCTTGGAAGCACACACCAGTTAAGCATTGTCTTAAGCGTAGGCACATCTATACTGAAAAATCGTGGATGGCCACTCACTGTCAGCCGCGCAAAGTATGCTCAAATACAATGCTTGCTCAAATTTTGAATGACAAGCGAGATTGACGTCATAAGGGCTACATGTTGCCAGAAGATTGAAAGTGCGCACAATCAAACAAGGTGTGTTTCAAGCGCCTAACCTTAACCCTAACCCTACGTTACATACGAATTCATGTTATTTAATATTAAAGATTAGCATCTCTGAATGGACCCAAACTGAGACAAGGTTTATCACTGATAATATAAAGGCGAACAAAAAAGGGGGGAAAAAGAAATAAAAAAAAAATGTAGAAAGAAAAGAATCAGATCATAACCAAGATGGGCTGGTTGCCCATCTTCGTACATCAGCTTATACCCTAATCCTAACCCTAACCCTCTCTGAATAGACCCCAAATGGGACATGTTTTATCATTAATAATATAAAGGAGAACAAAAAAGAACAAATGCAGAAATAAAAAAAAAATCAGATCATAACCAAGATGGGCAAGTTGCCCATCTTCGCACACCCGCTTATACCCTAACCCTAACCCTAACCCTAACCCAACCCTAACCCTAACCCTAACCCTAACCCTATCCCTAACGCTAACCTAACCCTAACCCTAACCCTAACCCTAACCCTCTCCCTAACCCTAACCCTAACTCTAACCCTAACCCTAACCCTAACCCTAACCCTAAACCTAAGCCCTGATAGGGGTTTCAAGTAAATCAGATTGAAAATTTTAATTTCTCCCCAAAATGGTCGGGGTTGACGCATTTTATGATTGATTCACAACAATTGGGCTAAACTCTTTTCAAACCCTGAATAAAATCCCAAAACCCTACGTGATTTGACCAAAGCCCTGATAGGGAGGGGTTCAAATTATATCGAAGATCAAATCTCTCCCACAAAATGGTCGGGGTTGACGCATTTTATTATTGATTCACAACAATTGAGCTTAACTCTTTTCAAACCCTAAATAAAATCCCAAAACCCTACGTGATTTGACCAAAGCCCTGATAGGGGTTTAGATCATATCGAAAACTAAATATCTCCCCCAAAATGGTCGGGGTTGACGCATTTTATTATTGATTCACAACAATTGGGCTAAACTCTTTTCAAACCCTAAATAAAATCCCAAAACCCTACGTTATTTGACCGAAGCCCTGATAGGGGTTTCAAGAAAATTAGATTGAAAATTTAATTTCTCCCCAAAATGGTCGGGGTTGACGCATTTTATGATTGATTCACAACAATTGGGCTAAACTCTTTTCAAACCCTGAATAAAATCCCAAAATCCTACGTGATTTGACCAATGCCCTGATAGGGAGGATTTCAAATTATATCGAAGATCAAATCTCTCCCACAAAATGGTCGGGGTTGACTCATTTTATTATTGATTCACAACAGTTGAGCTAAACTCTTTTCAAACCTTTAATAAAATCCCAAAACCCTACGTGATTTGACCAAAGCCCTGGTAGGGGTTTAGATTATATCGAAAACTAAATATCTCCCCCAAAATGGTCGGGGTTGACGCATTTTATTATTGATTCACAACAATTGGGCTAAACTCTTTACAAACCCTAAATAAAATACCAAAACCCTACGTTATTTGACCGAAGCCCTGATAGGGGTTTCCAGTAAATTAGATTGAACATTTAATTTCTCCCCAAAATGGTCGGGGTTGACGCATTTTATGATTGATTCACAACCATTGGGCTAAACTCTTTTCAAACCCTGAATAAAATCCACAAACCCTACGTGATTTGACCAAAGCCCTGATAGGGAGGGGTTCAAATTATATCCAAGATCAAATCTCTCCCACAAAATGGTCGGGGTTGACGCATTTTATTATTGATTCACAACAATTGAGCTAAACTCTTTTCAAACCCTAAATTAAATCCCCAAACCCTACGTGATTTGACCAAAGCCCTGATAGGGGTTTAGATTATATCGAAAACTAAATATCTCCCCCAAAATGGTCGGGGTTGACGCATTTTATTATTGATTCACAACAATTGGGCTAAACTCTTTATAAACCCTAAATAAAATCCCAAAACCCTACGTTATTTGACCGAAGCCCTGATAGGGGTTTCCAGTAAATTAGACTGGAAATTTAATTTCTCCCCAAAATGGTCGGGGTTGACGCATTTTATGATTGATTCACAACCATTGGGCTAAACTCTTTTCAAACCCTGAATAAAATTCCAAAACCCTACGTGATTTGACCAAAGCCCTGATAGGGAGGGGTTCAAATTATATCCAAGATCAAATCTCTCCCACAAAATGGTCGGGGTTGACGCATTTTATTATTGATTCACAACAATTGAGCTAAACTCTTTTCAAACCCTAAATAAAATCCCCAAACCCTACGTGATTTGACCAAAGCCCTGATAGGGGTTTAGATTATATCGAAAACTAAATATCTCCCCCAAAATGGTCGGGGTTGACGCATTTTATTATTGATTCACAACAATTGGGCTAAACTCTTTACAAACCCTAATTAAAATCCCAAAACCCTACGTTATTTGACCGAAGCCCTGATAGGGGTTTCAAGTAAGTTAGATTGAAAATTTTAATTTCTCCCCAAAATGGTCGGGGTTGACGCATTTTATGATTGATTCACAACCATTGGGCTAAACTCTTTTCAAACCCTGAATAAAATCCCCAAATTCTACGTGATTTGACCAAAGCCCTGATAGGGAGGGGGTCAAATTATATCGAAGATCAAATCTCTCCCACAAAATGGTCGGGGTTGACGCATTTTATTATTGATTCACAACAATTGAGCTAAACTCCTTTCAAACCCCAAATAAAATCCCAAAACCCTACTTGATTTGACCAAAGCCCTGATAGGGGTTTAGATTATATCGAAAACTAAATCTCTCCCCCAAAATGGTCGGGGTTGACGCATTTTATTATTGATTCACAACAATTGGGCTAAACTCTTTACAAACCCTAAATAAAATCCCAAAACCCTACGTTATTTGACCAAAGCCCTGATAGGGGTTTCAAGTAAATCCGATTGAAAATCAAATTTCTCCCCAAATTGGTCGGGGTTGACGCATTTTATGATTGATTCACAACAATTGGGCTAAACTCTTTTCAAACCCTGAATAAAATTCCAAAACCCTACGTGATTTGACCAAAGCCCTGATAGGGGTTCAAATTATATCAAAATCAAATCTCTCCCACAAAATGGTCGGGGTTGACGCATTTTATTATTGATTCACAACAATTGGGCTAAACTCTTTTAAAAACCCTGAATAAAATCCCAAAACCGTACGTTATTTGACCAAAACGCTGATAGGGGTACGAAATTATGTTAATTAATATATCTGAAAACAGTATATTGTTTGTGCGAACTAAATGGAACTATAGATTGAGTTCCCTTAAGAGCAATGAAAACAGTCTACGAACTGAAGTTACATACGGCATTATGCTTAGTGATATATATATATGAACACATTGTGTTGTTCGTCAGAAATAAAGGAACACGCGAAATCTATATGAAAAAGCATATAAAGCTTGTCCGAACTAACGTTACATATGAATTCGTGTTATCTAATATCAAAGATTAGCATCTCTGAATAGACCCCAACTGAGACAAGTTTTATCATTAATAATATAAAGGAGAACACAAAAGGAAAACATGAAGAAAGAAAAAAATCAGGTCATAGCCGAGATGGGCAAGTTGTTTATCTTCGCACATCAGCTTACACCCTGACCCTAACCCTAACCCAAAAAATGCTACGGCCCGTAGAGTCCATGGATGTTGCACAAGGCCCATATAGTCCATTGGATTGTATTGATTTTTTCTGAGTTCTGCGGCCCCTATAGTCCATGGATATTGCAAGTCCAATATAGTCCAATGAATTGCTAGGCATGAGAACCTTTGTTCTTTAACTTGCTCCTGGAAAACAGGTACTGCGAATGGAATACCGCTCTAAAAGCAATATTCTTAGAGGTCAATTTAGTCTTTACGTTCTGTTTTCATGTAACCAAAGACAACGCTCGTATACCAACCTGGGTCAGCCTGCATTAAGTCGAAAATCAACATCTACCGCCAATATTATATCCATTGTACGATCAAATACACACAACTTACAAATGTTCACTTCTAGGGCTACTGATGAGGGCTCATTACCCGAAATTGTGCAATATGGTCCATACTATCTCCCTTTGAATGATTTAACTACTTCCAAAGTGTCCAACCTTTATATTTTACTTACTTCTCTTGGAAGCACACACCAGTTAAGCATTGTCTTAAGCGTAGGCACATCTATACTGAAAAATCGTGGATGGCCACTCACTGTCAGCCGCGCAAAGTATGCTCAAATACAATGCTTGCTCAAATTTTGAATGACAAGCGAGATTGACGTCATAAGGGCTACATGTTGCCAGAAGATTGAAAGTGCGCACAATCAAACAAGGTGTGTTTCAAGCGCCTAACCTTAACCCTAACCCTACGTTACATACGAATTCATGTTATTTAATATTAAAGATTAGCATCTCTGAATGGACCCAAACTGAGACAAGGTTTATCACTGATAATATAAAGGCGAACAAAAAAGGGGGGAAAAAGAAATAAAAAAAAAAATGTAGAAAGAAAAGAATCAGATCATAACCAAGATGGGCTGGTTGCCCATCTTCGTACATCAGCTTATACCCTAATCCTAACCCTAACCCTCTCTGAATAGACCCCAAATGGGACATGTTTTATCATTAATAATATAAAGGAGAACAAAAAAGAACAAATGCAGAAATAAAAAAAAAATCAGATCATAACCAAGATGGGCAAGTTGCCCATCTTCGCACACCCGCTTATACCCTAACCCTAACCCTAACCCTAACCCAACCCTAACCCTAACCCTAACCCTAACCCTATCCCTAACGCTAACCTAACCCTAACCCTAACCCTAACCCTAACCCTCTCCCTAACCCTAACCCTAACTCTAACCCTAACCCTAACCCTAACCCTAACCCTAAACATAAGCCCTGATAGGGGTTTCAAGTAAATCAGATTGAAAATTTTAATTTCTCCCCAAAATGGTCGGGGTTGACGCATTTTATGATTGATTCACAACAATTGGGCTAAACTCTTTTCAAACCCTGAATAAAATCCCAAAACCCTACGTGATTTGACCAAAGCCCTGATAGGGAGGGGTTCAAATTATATCGAAGATCAAATCTCTCCCACAAAATGGTCGGGGTTGACGCATTTTATTATTGATTCACAACAATTGAGCTTAACTCTTTTCAAACCCTAAATAAAATCCCAAAACCCTACGTGATTTGACCAAAGCCCTGATAGGGGTTTAGATCATATCGAAAACTAAATATCTCCCCCAAAATGGTCGGGGTTGACGCATTTTATTATTGATTCACAACAATTGGGCTAAACTCTTTTCAAACCCTAAATAAAATCCCAAAACCCTACGTTATTTGACCGAAGCCCTGATAGGGGTTTCAAGAAAATTAGATTGAAAATTTAATTTCTCCCCAAAATGGTCGGGGTTGACGCATTTTATGATTGATTCACAACAATTGGGCTAAACTCTTTTCAAACCCTGAATAAAATCCCAAAATCCTACGTGATTTGACCAATGCCCTGATAGGGAGGATTTCAAATTATATCGAAGATCAAATCTCTCCCACAAAATGGTCGGGGTTGACTCATTTTATTATTGATTCACAACAGTTGAGCTAAACTCTTTTCAAACCTTTAATAAAATCCCAAAACCCTACGTGATTTGACCAAAGCCCTGGTAGGGGTTTAGATTATATCGAAAACTAAATATCTCCCCCAAAATGGTCGGGGTTGACGCATTTTATTATTGATTCACAACAATTGGGCTAAACTCTTTACAAACCCTAAATAAAATACCAAAACCCTACGTTATTTGACCGAAGCCCTGATAGGGGTTTCCAGTAAATTAGATTGAACATTTAATTTCTCCCCAAAATGGTCGGGGTTGACGCATTTTATGATTGATTCACAACCATTGGGCTAAACTCTTTTCAAACCCTGAATAAAATCCACAAACCCTACGTGATTTGACCAAAGCCCTGATAGGGAGGGGTTCAAATTATATCCAAGATCAAATCTCTCCCACAAAATGGTCGGGGTTGACGCATTTTATTATTGATTCACAACAATTGAGCTAAACTCTTTTCAAACCCTAAATTAAATCCCCAAACCCTACGTGATTTGACCAAAGCCCTGATAGGGGTTTAGATTATATCGAAAACTAAATATCTCCCCCAAAATGGTCGGGGTTGACGCATTTTATTATTGATTCACAACAATTGGGCTAAACTCTTTATAAACCCTAAATAAAATCCCAAAACCCTACGTTATTTGACCGAAGCCCTGATAGGGGTTTCCAGTAAATTAGACTGGAAATTTAATTTCTCCCCAAAATGGTCGGGGTTGACGCATTTTATGATTGATTCACAACCATTGGGCTAAACTCTTTTCAAACCCTGAATAAAATTCCAAAACCCTACGTGATTTGACCAAAGCCCTGATAGGGAGGGGTTCAAATTATATCCAAGATCAAATCTCTCCCACAAAATGGTCGGGGTTGACGCATTTTATTATTGATTCACAACAATTGAGCTAAACTCTTTTCAAACCCTAAATAAAATCCCCAAACCCTACGTGATTTGACCAAAGCCCTGATAGGGGTTTAGATTATATCGAAAACTAAATATCTCCCCCAAAATGGTCGGGGTTGACGCATTTTATTATTGATTCACAACAATTGGGCTAAACTCTTTACAAACCCTAATTAAAATCCCAAAACCCTACGTTATTTGACCGAAGCCCTGATAGGGGTTTCAAGTAAGTTAGATTGAAAATTTTAATTTCTCCCCAAAATGGTCGGGGTTGACGCATTTTATGATTGATTCACAACCATTGGGCTAAACTCTTTTCAAACCCTGAATAAAATCCCCAAATTCTACGTGATTTGACCAAAGCCCTGATAGGGAGGGGGTCAAATTATATCGAAGATCAAATCTCTCCCACAAAATGGTCGGGGTTGACGCATTTTATTATTGATTCACAACAATTGAGCTAAACTCCTTTCAAACCCCAAATAAAATCCCAAAACCCTACTTGATTTGACCAAAGCCCTGATAGGGGTTTAGATTATATCGAAAACTAAATCTCTCCCCCAAAATGGTCGGGGTTGACGCATTTTATTATTGATTCACAACAATTGGGCTAAACTCTTTACAAACCCTAAATAAAATCCCAAAACCCTACGTTATTTGACCAAAGCCCTGATAGGGGTTTCAAGTAAATCCGATTGAAAATCAAATTTCTCCCCAAATTGGTCGGGGTTGACGCATTTTATGATTGATTCACAACAATTGGGCTAAACTCTTTTCAAACCCTGAATAAAATTCCAAAACCCTACGTGATTTGACCAAAGCCCTGATAGGGGTTCAAATTATATCAAAATCAAATCTCTCCCACAAAATGGTCGGGGTTGACGCATTTTATTATTGATTCACAACAATTGGGCTAAACTCTTTTAAAAACCCTGAATAAAATCCCAAAACCGTACGTTATTTGACCAAAACGCTGATAGGGGTACGAAATTATGTTAATTAATATATCTGAAAACAGTATATTGTTTGTGCGAACTAAATGGAACTATAGATTGAGTTCCCTTAAGAGCAATGAAAACAGTCTACGAACTGAAGTTACATACGGCATTATGCTTAGTGATATATATATATGAACACATTGTGTTGTTCGTCAGAAATAAAGGAACACGCGAAATCTATATGAAAAAGCATATAAAGCTTGTCCGAACTAACGTTACATATGAATTCGTGTTATCTAATATCAAAGATTAGCATCTCTGAATAGACCCCAACTGAGACAAGTTTTATCATTAATAATATAAAGGAGAACACAAAAGGAAAACATGAAGAAAGAAAAAAATCAGGTCATAGCCGAGATGGGCAAGTTGTTTATCTTCGCACATCAGCTTACACCCTGACCCTAACCCTAACCCAAAAAATGCTACGGCCCGTAGAGTCCATGGATGTTGCACAAGGCCCATATAGTCCATTGGATTGTATTGATTTTTTCTGAGTTCTGCGGCCCCTATAGTCCATGGATATTGCAAGTCCAATATAGTCCAATGAATTGCTAGGCATGAGAACCTTTGTTCTTTAACTTGCTCCTGGAAAACAGGTACTGCGAATGGAATACCGCTCTAAAAGCAATATTCTTAGAGGTCAATTTAGTCTTTACGTTCTGTTTTCATGTAACCAAAGACAACGCTCGTATACCAACCTGGGTCAGCCTGCATTAAGTCGAAAATCAACATCTACCGCCAATATTATATCCATTGTACGATCAAATACACACAACTTACAAATGTTCACTTCTAGGGCTACTGATGAGGGCTCATTACCCGAAATTGTGCAATATGGTCCATACTATCTCCCTTTGAATGATTTAACTACTTCCAAAGTGTCCAACCTTTATATTTTACTTACTTCTCTTGGAAGCACACACCAGTTAAGCATTGTCTTAAGCGTAGGCACATCTATACTGAAAAATCGTGGATGGCCACTCACTGTCAGCCGCGCAAAGTATGCTCAAATACAATGCTTGCTCAAATTTTGAATGACAAGCGAGATTGACGTCATAAGGGCTACATGTTGCCAGAAGATTGAAAGTGCGCACAATCAAACAAGGTGTGTTTCAAGCGCCTAACCTTAACCCTAACCCTACGTTACATACGAATTCATGTTATTTAATATTAAAGATTAGCATCTCTGAATGGACCCAAACTGAGACAAGGTTTATCACTGATAATATAAAGGCGAACAAAAAAGGGGGGAAAAAGAAATAAAAAAAAATGTAGAAAGAAAAGAATCAGATCATAACCAAGATGGGCTGGTTGCCCATCTTCGTACATCAGCTTATACCCTAATCCTAACCCTAACCCTCTCTGAATAGACCCCAAATGGGACATGTTTTATCATTAATAATATAAAGGAGAACAAAAAAGAACAAATGCAGAAATAAAAAAAAAATCAGATCATAACCAAGATGGGCAAGTTGCCCATCTTCGCACACCCGCTTATACCCTAACCCTAACCCTAACCCTAACCCAACCCTAACCCTAACCCTAACCCTAACCCTATCCCTAACGCTAACCTAACCCTAACCCTAACCCTAACCCTAACCCTCTCCCTAACCCTAACCCTAACTCTAACCCTAACCCTAACCCTAACCCTAACCCTAAACCTAAGCCCTGATAGGGGTTTCAAGTAAATCAGATTGAAAATTTTAATTTCTCCCCAAAATGGTCGGGGTTGACGCATTTTATGATTGATTCACAACAATTGGGCTAAACTCTTTTCAAACCCTGAATAAAATCCCAAAACCCTACGTGATTTGACCAAAGCCCTGATAGGGAGGGGTTCAAATTATATCGAAGATCAAATCTCTCCCACAAAATGGTCGGGGTTGACGCATTTTATTATTGATTCACAACAATTGAGCTTAACTCTTTTCAAACCCTAAATAAAATCCCAAAACCCTACGTGATTTGACCAAAGCCCTGATAGGGGTTTAGATCATATCGAAAACTAAATATCTCCCCCAAAATGGTCGGGGTTGACGCATTTTATTATTGATTCACAACAATTGGGCTAAACTCTTTTCAAACCCTAAATAAAATCCCAAAACCCTACGTTATTTGACCGAAGCCCTGATAGGGGTTTCAAGAAAATTAGATTGAAAATTTAATTTCTCCCCAAAATGGTCGGGGTTGACGCATTTTATGATTGATTCACAACAATTGGGCTAAACTCTTTTCAAACCCTGAATAAAATCCCAAAATCCTACGTGATTTGACCAATGCCCTGATAGGGAGGATTTCAAATTATATCGAAGATCAAATCTCTCCCACAAAATGGTCGGGGTTGACTCATTTTATTATTGATTCACAACAGTTGAGCTAAACTCTTTTCAAACCTTTAATAAAATCCCAAAACCCTACGTGATTTGACCAAAGCCCTGGTAGGGGTTTAGATTATATCGAAAACTAAATATCTCCCCCAAAATGGTCGGGGTTGACGCATTTTATTATTGATTCACAACAATTGGGCTAAACTCTTTACAAACCCTAAATAAAATACCAAAACCCTACGTTATTTGACCGAAGCCCTGATAGGGGTTTCCAGTAAATTAGATTGAACATTTAATTTCTCCCCAAAATGGTCGGGGTTGACGCATTTTATGATTGATTCACAACCATTGGGCTAAACTCTTTTCAAACCCTGAATAAAATCCACAAACCCTACGTGATTTGACCAAAGCCCTGATAGGGAGGGGTTCAAATTATATCCAAGATCAAATCTCTCCCACAAAATGGTCGGGGTTGACGCATTTTATTATTGATTCACAACAATTGAGCTAAACTCTTTTCAAACCCTAAATTAAATCCCCAAACCCTACGTGATTTGACCAAAGCCCTGATAGGGGTTTAGATTATATCGAAAACTAAATATCTCCCCCAAAATGGTCGGGGTTGACGCATTTTATTATTGATTCACAACAATTGGGCTAAACTCTTTATAAACCCTAAATAAAATCCCAAAACCCTACGTTATTTGACCGAAGCCCTGATAGGGGTTTCCAGTAAATTAGACTGGAAATTTAATTTCTCCCCAAAATGGTCGGGGTTGACGCATTTTATGATTGATTCACAACCATTGGGCTAAACTCTTTTCAAACCCTGAATAAAATTCCAAAACCCTACGTGATTTGACCAAAGCCCTGATAGGGAGGGGTTCAAATTATATCCAAGATCAAATCTCTCCCACAAAATGGTCGGGGTTGACGCATTTTATTATTGATTCACAACAATTGAGCTAAACTCTTTTCAAACCCTAAATAAAATCCCCAAACCCTACGTGATTTGACCAAAGCCCTGATAGGGGTTTAGATTATATCGAAAACTAAATATCTCCCCCAAAATGGTCGGGGTTGACGCATTTTATTATTGATTCACAACAATTGGGCTAAACTCTTTACAAACCCTAATTAAAATCCCAAAACCCTACGTTATTTGACCGAAGCCCTGATAGGGGTTTCAAGTAAGTTAGATTGAAAATTTTAATTTCTCCCCAAAATGGTCGGGGTTGACGCATTTTATGATTGATTCACAACCATTGGGCTAAACTCTTTTCAAACCCTGAATAAAATCCCCAAATTCTACGTGATTTGACCAAAGCCCTGATAGGGAGGGGGTCAAATTATATCGAAGATCAAATCTCTCCCACAAAATGGTCGGGGTTGACGCATTTTATTATTGATTCACAACAATTGAGCTAAACTCCTTTCAAACCCCAAATAAAATCCCAAAACCCTACTTGATTTGACCAAAGCCCTGATAGGGGTTTAGATTATATCGAAAACTAAATCTCTCCCCCAAAATGGTCGGGGTTGACGCATTTTATTATTGATTCACAACAATTGGGCTAAACTCTTTACAAACCCTAAATAAAATCCCAAAACCCTACGTTATTTGACCAAAGCCCTGATAGGGGTTTCAAGTAAATCCGATTGAAAATCAAATTTCTCCCCAAATTGGTCGGGGTTGACGCATTTTATGATTGATTCACAACAATTGGGCTAAACTCTTTTCAAACCCTGAATAAAATTCCAAAACCCTACGTGATTTGACCAAAGCCCTGATAGGGGTTCAAATTATATCAAAATCAAATCTCTCCCACAAAATGGTCGGGGTTGACGCATTTTATTATTGATTCACAACAATTGGGCTAAACTCTTTTAAAAACCCTGAATAAAATCCCAAAACCGTACGTTATTTGACCAAAACGCTGATAGGGGTACGAAATTATGTTAATTAATATATCTGAAAACAGTATATTGTTTGTGCGAACTAAATGGAACTATAGATTGAGTTCCCTTAAGAGCAATGAAAACAGTCTACGAACTGAAGTTACATACGGCATTATGCTTAGTGATATATATATATGAACACATTGTGTTGTTCGTCAGAAATAAAGGAACACGCGAAATCTATATGAAAAAGCATATAAAGCTTGTCCGAACTAACGTTACATATGAATTCGTGTTATCTAATATCAAAGATTAGCATCTCTGAATAGACCCCAACTGAGACAAGTTTTATCATTAATAATATAAAGGAGAACACAAAAGGAAAACATGAAGAAAGAAAAAAATCAGGTCATAGCCGAGATGGGCAAGTTGTTTATCTTCGCACATCAGCTTACACCCTGACCCTAACCCTAACCCAAAAAATGCTACGGCCCGTAGAGTCCATGGATGTTGCACAAGGCCCATATAGTCCATTGGATTGTATTGATTTTTTCTGAGTTCTGCGGCCCCTATAGTCCATGGATATTGCAAGTCCAATATAGTCCAATGAATTGCTAGGCATGAGAACCTTTGTTCTTTAACTTGCTCCTGGAAAACAGGTACTGCGAATGGAATACCGCTCTAAAAGCAATATTCTTAGAGGTCAATTTAGTCTTTACGTTCTGTTTTCATGTAACCAAAGACAACGCTCGTATACCAACCTGGGTCAGCCTGCATTAAGTCGAAAATCAACATCTACCGCCAATATTATATCCATTGTACGATCAAATACACACAACTTACAAATGTTCACTTCTAGGGCTACTGATGAGGGCTCATTACCCGAAATTGTGCAATATGGTCCATACTATCTCCCTTTGAATGATTTAACTACTTCCAAAGTGTCCAACCTTTATATTTTACTTACTTCTCTTGGAAGCACACACCAGTTAAGCATTGTCTTAAGCGTAGGCACATCTATACTGAAAAATCGTGGATGGCCACTCACTGTCAGCCGCGCAAAGTATGCTCAAATACAATGCTTGCTCAAATTTTGAATGACAAGCGAGATTGACGTCATAAGGGCTACATGTTGCCAGAAGATTGAAAGTGCGCACAATCAAACAAGGTGTGTTTCAAGCGCCTAACCTTAACCCTAACCCTACGTTACATACGAATTCATGTTATTTAATATTAAAGATTAGCATCTCTGAATGGACCCAAACTGAGACAAGGTTTATCACTGATAATATAAAGGCGAACAAAAAAGGGGGGAAAAAGAAATAAAAAAAAAATGTAGAAAGAAAAGAATCAGATCATAACCAAGATGGGCTGGTTGCCCATCTTCGTACATCAGCTTATACCCTAATCCTAACCCTAACCCTCTCTGAATAGACCCCAAATGGGACATGTTTTATCATTAATAATATAAAGGAGAACAAAAAAGAACAAATGCAGAAATAAAAAAAAAATCAGATCATAACCAAGATGGGCAAGTTGCCCATCTTCGCACACCCGCTTATACCCTAACCCTAACCCTAACCCTAACCCAACCCTAACCCTAACCCTAACCCTAACCCTATCCCTAACGCTAACCTAACCCTAACCCTAACCCTAACCCTAACCCTCTCCCTAACCCTAACCCTAACTCTAACCCTAACCCTAACCCTAACCCTAACCCTAAACCTAAGCCCTGATAGGGGTTTCAAGTAAATCAGATTGAAAATTTTAATTTCTCCCCAAAATGGTCGGGGTTGACGCATTTTATGATTGATTCACAACAATTGGGCTAAACTCTTTTCAAACCCTGAATAAAATCCCAAAACCCTACGTGATTTGACCAAAGCCCTGATAGGGAGGGGTTCAAATTATATCGAAGATCAAATCTCTCCCACAAAATGGTCGGGGTTGACGCATTTTATTATTGATTCACAACAATTGAGCTTAACTCTTTTCAAACCCTAAATAAAATCCCAAAACCCTACGTGATTTGACCAAAGCCCTGATAGGGGTTTAGATCATATCGAAAACTAAATATCTCCCCCAAAATGGTCGGGGTTGACGCATTTTATTATTGATTCACAACAATTGGGCTAAACTCTTTTCAAACCCTAAATAAAATCCCAAAACCCTACGTTATTTGACCGAAGCCCTGATAGGGGTTTCAAGAAAATTAGATTGAAAATTTAATTTCTCCCCAAAATGGTCGGGGTTGACGCATTTTATGATTGATTCACAACAATTGGGCTAAACTCTTTTCAAACCCTGAATAAAATCCCAAAATCCTACGTGATTTGACCAATGCCCTGATAGGGAGGATTTCAAATTATATCGAAGATCAAATCTCTCCCACAAAATGGTCGGGGTTGACTCATTTTATTATTGATTCACAACAGTTGAGCTAAACTCTTTTCAAACCTTTAATAAAATCCCAAAACCCTACGTGATTTGACCAAAGCCCTGGTAGGGGTTTAGATTATATCGAAAACTAAATATCTCCCCCAAAATGGTCGGGGTTGACGCATTTTATTATTGATTCACAACAATTGGGCTAAACTCTTTACAAACCCTAAATAAAATACCAAAACCCTACGTTATTTGACCGAAGCCCTGATAGGGGTTTCCAGTAAATTAGATTGAACATTTAATTTCTCCCCAAAATGGTCGGGGTTGACGCATTTTATGATTGATTCACAACCATTGGGCTAAACTCTTTTCAAACCCTGAATAAAATCCACAAACCCTACGTGATTTGACCAAAGCCCTGATAGGGAGGGGTTCAAATTATATCCAAGATCAAATCTCTCCCACAAAATGGTCGGGGTTGACGCATTTTATTATTGATTCACAACAATTGAGCTAAACTCTTTTCAAACCCTAAATTAAATCCCCAAACCCTACGTGATTTGACCAAAGCCCTGATAGGGGTTTAGATTATATCGAAAACTAAATATCTCCCCCAAAATGGTCGGGGTTGACGCATTTTATTATTGATTCACAACAATTGGGCTAAACTCTTTATAAACCCTAAATAAAATCCCAAAACCCTACGTTATTTGACCGAAGCCCTGATAGGGGTTTCCAGTAAATTAGACTGGAAATTTAATTTCTCCCCAAAATGGTCGGGGTTGACGCATTTTATGATTGATTCACAACCATTGGGCTAAACTCTTTTCAAACCCTGAATAAAATTCCAAAACCCTACGTGATTTGACCAAAGCCCTGATAGGGAGGGGTTCAAATTATATCCAAGATCAAATCTCTCCCACAAAATGGTCGGGGTTGACGCATTTTATTATTGATTCACAACAATTGAGCTAAACTCTTTTCAAACCCTAAATAAAATCCCCAAACCCTACGTGATTTGACCAAAGCCCTGATAGGGGTTTAGATTATATCGAAAACTAAATATCTCCCCCAAAATGGTCGGGGTTGACGCATTTTATTATTGATTCACAACAATTGGGCTAAACTCTTTACAAACCCTAATTAAAATCCCAAAACCCTACGTTATTTGACCGAAGCCCTGATAGGGGTTTCAAGTAAGTTAGATTGAAAATTTTAATTTCTCCCCAAAATGGTCGGGGTTGACGCATTTTATGATTGATTCACAACCATTGGGCTAAACTCTTTTCAAACCCTGAATAAAATCCCCAAATTCTACGTGATTTGACCAAAGCCCTGATAGGGAGGGGGTCAAATTATATCGAAGATCAAATCTCTCCCACAAAATGGTCGGGGTTGACGCATTTTATTATTGATTCACAACAATTGAGCTAAACTCCTTTCAAACCCCAAATAAAATCCCAAAACCCTACTTGATTTGACCAAAGCCCTGATAGGGGTTTAGATTATATCGAAAACTAAATCTCTCCCCCAAAATGGTCGGGGTTGACGCATTTTATTATTGATTCACAACAATTGGGCTAAACTCTTTACAAACCCTAAATAAAATCCCAAAACCCTACGTTATTTGACCAAAGCCCTGATAGGGGTTTCAAGTAAATCCGATTGAAAATCAAATTTCTCCCCAAATTGGTCGGGGTTGACGCATTTTATGATTGATTCACAACAATTGGGCTAAACTCTTTTCAAACCCTGAATAAAATTCCAAAACCCTACGTGATTTGACCAAAGCCCTGATAGGGGTTCAAATTATATCAAAATCAAATCTCTCCCACAAAATGGTCGGGGTTGACGCATTTTATTATTGATTCACAACAATTGGGCTAAACTCTTTTAAAAACCCTGAATAAAATCCCAAAACCGTACGTTATTTGACCAAAACGCTGATAGGGGTACGAAATTATGTTAATTAATATATCTGAAAACAGTATATTGTTTGTGCGAACTAAATGGAACTATAGATTGAGTTCCCTTAAGAGCAATGAAAACAGTCTACGAACTGAAGTTACATACGGCATTATGCTTAGTGATATATATATATGAACACATTGTGTTGTTCGTCAGAAATAAAGGAACACGCGAAATCTATATGAAAAAGCATATAAAGCTTGTCCGAACTAACGTTACATATGAATTCGTGTTATCTAATATCAAAGATTAGCATCTCTGAATAGACCCCAACTGAGACAAGTTTTATCATTAATAATATAAAGGAGAACACAAAAGGAAAACATGAAGAAAGAAAAAAATCAGGTCATAGCCGAGATGGGCAAGTTGTTTATCTTCGCACATCAGCTTACACCCTGACCCTAACCCTAACCCAAAAAATGCTACGGCCCGTAGAGTCCATGGATGTTGCACAAGGCCCATATAGTCCATTGGATTGTATTGATTTTTTCTGAGTTCTGCGGCCCCTATAGTCCATGGATATTGCAAGTCCAATATAGTCCAATGAATTGCTAGGCATGAGAACCTTTGTTCTTTAACTTGCTCCTGGAAAACAGGTACTGCGAATGGAATACCGCTCTAAAAGCAATATTCTTAGAGGTCAATTTAGTCTTTACGTTCTGTTTTCATGTAACCAAAGACAACGCTCGTATACCAACCTGGGTCAGCCTGCATTAAGTCGAAAATCAACATCTACCGCCAATATTATATCCATTGTACGATCAAATACACACAACTTACAAATGTTCACTTCTAGGGCTACTGATGAGGGCTCATTACCCGAAATTGTGCAATATGGTCCATACTATCTCCCTTTGAATGATTTAACTACTTCCAAAGTGTCCAACCTTTATATTTTACTTACTTCTCTTGGAAGCACACACCAGTTAAGCATTGTCTTAAGCGTAGGCACATCTATACTGAAAAATCGTGGATGGCCACTCACTGTCAGCCGCGCAAAGTATGCTCAAATACAATGCTTGCTCAAATTTTGAATGACAAGCGAGATTGACGTCATAAGGGCTACATGTTGCCAGAAGATTGAAAGTGCGCACAATCAAACAAGGTGTGTTTCAAGCGCCTAACCTTAACCCTAACCCTACGTTACATACGAATTCATGTTATTTAATATTAAAGATTAGCATCTCTGAATGGACCCAAACTGAGACAAGGTTTATCACTGATAATATAAAGGCGAACAAAAAAGGGGGGAAAAAGAAATAAAAAAAAAATGTAGAAAGAAAAGAATCAGATCATAACCAAGATGGGCTGGTTGCCCATCTTCGTACATCAGCTTATACCCTAATCCTAACCCTTACCCTCTCTGAATAGACCCCAAATGGGACATGTTTTATCATTAATAATATAAAGGAGAACAAAAAAGAACAAATGCAGAAATAAAAAAAAAATCAGATCATAACCAAGATGGGCAAGTTGCCCATCTTCGCACACCCGCTTATACCCTAACCCTAACCCTAACCCTAACCCAACCCTAACCCTAACCCTAACCCTAACCCTATCCCTAACGCTAACCTAACCCTAACCCTAACCCTAACCCTAACCCTCTCCCTAACCCTAACCCTAACTCTAACCCTAACCCTAACCCTAACCCTAACCCTAAACCTAAGCCCTGATAGGGGTTTCAAGTAAATCAGATTGAAAATTTTAATTTCTCCCCAAAATGGTCGGGGTTGACGCATTTTATGATTGATTCACAACAATTGGGCTAAACTCTTTTCAAACCCTGAATAAAATCCCAAAACCCTACGTGATTTGACCAAAGCCCTGATAGGGAGGGGTTCAAATTATATCGAAGATCAAATCTCTCCCACAAAATGGTCGGGGTTGACGCATTTTATTATTGATTCACAACAATTGAGCTTAACTCTTTTCAAACCCTAAATAAAATCCCAAAACCCTACGTGATTTGACCAAAGCCCTGATAGGGGTTTAGATCATATCGAAAACTAAATATCTCCCCCAAAATGGTCGGGGTTGACGCATTTTATTATTGATTCACAACAATTGGGCTAAACTCTTTTCAAACCCTAAATAAAATCCCAAAACCCTACGTTATTTGACCGAAGCCCTGATAGGGGTTTCAAGAAAATTAGATTGAAAATTTAATTTCTCCCCAAAATGGTCGGGGTTGACGCATTTTATGATTGATTCACAACAATTGGGCTAAACTCTTTTCAAACCCTGAATAAAATCCCAAAATCCTACGTGATTTGACCAATGCCCTGATAGGGAGGATTTCAAATTATATCGAAGATCAAATCTCTCCCACAAAATGGTCGGGGTTGACTCATTTTATTATTGATTCACAACAGTTGAGCTAAACTCTTTTCAAACCTTTAATAAAATCCCAAAACCCTACGTGATTTGACCAAAGCCCTGGTAGGGGTTTAGATTATATCGAAACTTAAATATCTCCCCCAAAATGGTCGGGGTTGACGCATTTTATTATTGATTCACAACAATTGGGCTAAACTCTTTACAAACCCTAAATAAAATACCAAAACCCTACGTTATTTGACCGAAGCCCTGATAGGGGTTTCCAGTAAATTAGATTGAACATTTAATTTCTCCCCAAAATGGTCGGGGTTGACGCATTTTATGATTGATTCACAACCATTGGGCTAAACTCTTT
The DNA here is from genome assembly GCA_964017185.1 of Rugalucina vietnamica. Taxonomy (NCBI): domain Eukaryota; kingdom Metazoa; phylum Mollusca; class Bivalvia; order Lucinida; family Lucinidae; genus Rugalucina; species Rugalucina vietnamica. Next base: position 25,321 of record CAXHKS010000032.1, on the reverse strand, counting down.
TCAAACCCTGAATAAAATCCACAAACCCTACGTGATTTGACCAAAGCCCTGATAGGGAGGGGTTCAAATTATATCCAAGATCAAATCTCTCCCACAAAATGGTCGGGGTTGACGCATTTTATTATTGATTCACAACAATTGAGCTAAACTCTTTTCAAACCCTAAATTAAATCCCCAAACCCTACGTGATTTGACCAAAGCCCTGATAGGGGTTTAGATTATATCGAAAACTAAATATCTCCCCCAAAATGGTCGGGGTTGACGCATTTTATTATTGATTCACAACAATTGGGCTAAACTCTTTATAAACCCTAAATAAAATCCCAAAACCCTACGTTATTTGACCGAAGCCCTGATAGGGGTTTCCAGTAAATTAGACTGGAAATTTAATTTCTCCCCAAAATGGTCGGGGTTGACGCATTTTATGATTGATTCACAACCATTGGGCTAAACTCTTTTCAAACCCTGAATAAAATTCCAAAACCCTACGTGATTTGACCAAAGCCCTGATAGGGAGGGGTTCAAATTATATCCAAGATCAAATCTCTCCCACAAAATGGTCGGGGTTGACGCATTTTATTATTGATTCACAACAATTGAGCTAAACTCTTTTCAAACCCTAAATAAAATCCCCAAACCCTACGTGATTTGACCAAAGCCCTGATAGGGGTTTAGATTATATCGAAAACTAAATATCTCCCCCAAAATGGTCGGGGTTGACGCATTTTATTATTGATTCACAACAATTGGGCTAAACTCTTTACAAACCCTAATTAAAATCCCAAAACCCTACGTTATTTGACCGAAGCCCTGATAGGGGTTTCAAGTAAGTTAGATTGAAAACTTTAATTTCTCCCCAAAATGGTCGGGGTTGACGCATTTTATGATTGATTCACAACCATTGGGCTAAACTCTTTTCAAACCCTGAATAAAATCCCCAAATTCTACGTGATTTGACCAAAGCCCTGATAGGGAGGGGGTCAAATTATATCGAAGATCAAATCTCTCCCACAAAATGGTCGGGGTTGACGCATTTTATTATTGATTCACAACAATTGAGCTAAACTCCTTTCAAACCCCAAATAAAATCCCAAAACCCTACTTGATTTGACCAAAGCCCTGATAGGGGTTTAGATTATATCGAAAACTAAATCTCTCCCCCAAAATGGTCGGGGTTGACGCATTTTATTATTGATTCACAACAATTGGGCTAAACTCTTTACAAACCCTAAATAAAATCCCAAAACCCTACGTTATTTGACCAAAGCCCTGATAGGGGTTTCAAGTAAATCCGATTGAAAATCAAATTTCTCCCCAAATTGGTCGGGGTTGACGCATTTTATGATTGATTCACAACAATTGGGCTAAACTCTTTTCAAACCCTGAATAAAATTCCAAAACCCTACGTGATTTGACCAAAGCCCTGATAGGGGTTCAAATTATATCAAAATCAAATCTCTCCCACAAAATGGTCGGGGTTGACGCATTTTATTATTGATTCACAACAATTGGGCTAAACTCTTTTAAAAACCCTGAATAAAATCCCAAAACCGTACGTTATTTGACCAAAACGCTGATAGGGGTACGAAATTATGTTAATTAATATATCTGAAAACAGTATATTGTTTGTGCGAACTAAATGGAACTATAGATTGAGTTCCCTTAAGAGCAATGAAAACAGTCTACGAACTGAAGTTACATACGGCATTATGCTTAGTGATATATATATATGAACACATTGTGTTGTTCGTCAGAAATAAAGGAACACGCGAAATCTATATGAAAAAGCATATAAAGCTTGTCCGAACTAACGTTACATATGAATTCGTGTTATCTAATATCAAAGATTAGCATCTCTGAATAGACCCCAACTGAGACAAGTTTTATCATTAATAATATAAAGGAGAACACAAAAGGAAAACATGAAGAAAGAAAAAAATCAGGTCATAGCCGAGATGGGCAAGTTGTTTATCTTCGCACATCAGCTTACACCCTGACCCTAACCCTAACCCAAAAAATGCTACGGCCCGTAGAGTCCATGGATGTTGCACAAGGCCCATATAGTCCATTGGATTGTATTGATTTTTTCTGAGTTCTGCGGCCCCTATAGTCCATGGATATTGCAAGTCCAATATAGTCCAATGAATTGCTAGGCATGAGAACCTTTGTTCTTTAACTTGCTCCTGGAAAACAGGTACTGCGAATGGAATACCGCTCTAAAAGCAATATTCTTAGAGGTCAATTTTAGTCTTTACGTTCTGTTTTCATGTAACCAAAGACAACGCTCGTATACCAACCTGGGTCAGCCTGCATTAAGTCGAAAATCAACATCTACCGCCAATATTATATCCATTGTACGATCAAATACACACAACTTACAAATGTTCACTTCTAGGGCTACTGATGAGGGCTCATTACCCGAAATTGTGCAATATGGTCCATACTATCTCCCTTTGAATGATTTAACTACTTCCAAAGTGTCCAACCTTTATATTTTACTTACTTCTCTTGGAAGCACACACCAGTTAAGCATTGTCTTAAGCGTAGGCACATCTATACTGAAAAATCGTGGATGGCCACTCACTGTCAGCCGCGCAAAGTATGCTCAAATACAATGCTTGCTCAAATTTTGAATGACAAGCGAGATTGACGTCATAAGGGCTACATGTTGCCAGAAGATTGAAAGTGCGCACAATCAAACAAGGTGTGTTTCAAGCGCCTAACCTTAACCCTAACCCTACGTTACATACGAATTCATGTTATTTAATATTAAAGATTAGCATCTCTGAATGGACCCAAACTGAGACAAGGTTTATCACTGATAATATAAAGGCGAACAAAAAAGGGGGGAAAAAGAAATAAAAAAAAATGTAGAAAGAAAAGAATCAGATCATAACCAAGATGGGCTGGTTGCCCATCTTCGTACATCAGCTTATACCCTAATCCTAACCCTAACCCTCTCTGAATAGACCCCAAATGGGACATGTTTTATCATTAATAATATAAAGGAGAACAAAAAAGAACAAATGCAGAAATAAAAAAAAAATCAGATCATAACCAAGATGGGCAAGTTGCCCATCTTCGCACACCCGCTTATACCCTAACCCTAACCCTAACCCTAACCCAACCCTAACCCTAACCCTAACCCTAACCCTATCCCTAACGCTAACCTAACCCTAACCCTAACCCTAACCCTAACCCTCTCCCTAACCCTAACCCTAACTCTAACCCTAACCCTAACCCTAACCCTAACCCTAAACCTAAGCCCTGATAGGGGTTTCAAGTAAATCAGATTGAAAATTTTAATTTCTCCCCAAAATGGTCGGGGTTGACGCATTTTATGATTGATTCACAACAATTGGGCTAAACTCTTTTCAAACCCTGAATAAAATCCCAAAACCCTACGTGATTTGACCAAAGCCCTGATAGGGAGGGGTTCAAATTATATCGAAGATCAAATCTCTCCCACAAAATGGTCGGGGTTGACGCATTTTATTATTGATTCACAACAATTGAGCTTAACTCTTTTCAAACCCTAAATAAAATCCCAAAACCCTACGTGATTTGACCAAAGCCCTGATAGGGGTTTAGATCATATCGAAAACTAAATATCTCCCCCAAAATGGTCGGGGTTGACGCATTTTATTATTGATTCACAACAATTGGGCTAAACTCTTTTCAAACCCTAAATAAAATCCCAAAACCCTACGTTATTTGACCGAAGCCCTGATAGGGGTTTCAAGAAAATTAGATTGAAAATTTAATTTCTCCCCAAAATGGTCGGGGTTGACGCATTTTATGATTGATTCACAACAATTGGGCTAAACTCTTTTCAAACCCTGAATAAAATCCCAAAATCCTACGTGATTTGACCAATGCCCTGATAGGGAGGATTTCAAATTATATCGAAGATCAAATCTCTCCCACAAAATGGTCGGGGTTGACTCATTTTATTATTGATTCACAACAGTTGAGCTAAACTCTTTTCAAACCTTTAATAAAATCCCAAAACCCTACGTGATTTGACCAAAGCCCTGGTAGGGGTTTAGATTATATCGAAAACTAAATATCTCCCCCAAAATGGTCGGGGTTGACGCATTTTATTATTGATTCACAACAATTGGGCTAAACTCTTTACAAACCCTAAATAAAATACCAAAACCCTACGTTATTTGACCGAAGCCCTGATAGGGGTTTCCAGTAAATTAGATTGAACATTTAATTTCTCCCCAAAATGGTCGGGGTTGACGCATTTTATGATTGATTCACAACCATTGGGCTAAACTCTTTTCAAACCCTGAATAAAATCCACAAACCCTACGTGATTTGACCAAAGCCCTGATAGGGAGGGGTTCAAATTATATCCAAGATCAAATCTCTCCCACAAAATGGTCGGGGTTGACGCATTTTATTATTGATTCACAACAATTGAGCTAAACTCTTTTCAAACCCTAAATTAAATCCCCAAACCCTACGTGATTTGACCAAAGCCCTGATAGGGGTTTAGATTATATCGAAAACTAAATATCTCCCCCAAAATGGTCGGGGTTGACGCATTTTATTATTGATTCACAACAATTGGGCTAAACTCTTTATAAACCCTAAATAAAATCCCAAAACCCTACGTTATTTGACCGAAGCCCTGATAGGGGTTTCCAGTAAATTAGACTGGAAATTTAATTTCTCCCCAAAATGGTCGGGGTTGACGCATTTTATGATTGATTCACAACCATTGGGCTAAACTCTTTTCAAACCCTGAATAAAATTCCAAAACCCTACGTGATTTGACCAAAGCCCTGATAGGGAGGGGTTCAAATTATATCCAAGATCAAATCTCTCCCACAAAATGGTCGGGGTTGACGCATTTTATTATTGATTCACAACAATTGAGCTAAACTCTTTTCAAACCCTAAATAAAATCCCCAAACCCTACGTGATTTGACCAAAGCCCTGATAGGGGTTTAGATTATATCGAAAACTAAATATCTCCCCCAAAATGGTCGGGGTTGACGCATTTTATTATTGATTCACAACAATTGGGCTAAACTCTTTACAAACCCTAATTAAAATCCCAAAACCCTACGTTATTTGACCGAAGCCCTGATAGGGGTTTCAAGTAAGTTAGATTGAAAATTTTAATTTCTCCCCAAAATGGTCGGGGTTGACGCATTTTATGATTGATTCACAACCATTGGGCTAAACTCTTTTCAAACCCTGAATAAAATCCCCAAATTCTACGTGATTTGACCAAAGCCCTGATAGGGAGGGGGTCAAATTATATCGAAGATCAAATCTCTCCCACAAAATGGTCGGGGTTGACGCATTTTATTATTGATTCACAACAATTGAGCTAAACTCCTTTCAAACCCCAAATAAAATCCCAAAACCCTACTTGATTTGACCAAAGCCCTGATAGGGGTTTAGATTATATCGAAAACTAAATCTCTCCCCCAAAATGGTCGGGGTTGACGCATTTTATTATTGATTCACAACAATTGGGCTAAACTCTTTACAAACCCTAAATAAAATCCCAAAACCCTACGTTATTTGACCAAAGCCCTGATAGGGGTTTCAAGTAAATCCGATTGAAAATCAAATTTCTCCCCAAATTGGTCGGGGTTGACGCATTTTATGATTGATTCACAACAATTGGGCTAAACTCTTTTCAAACCCTGAATAAAATTCCAAAACCCTACGTGATTTGACCAAAGCCCTGATAGGGGTTCAAATTATATCAAAATCAAATCTCTCCCACAAAATGGTCGGGGTTGACGCATTTTATTATTGATTCACAACAATTGGGCTAAACTCTTTTAAAAACCCTGAATAAAATCCCAAAACCGTACGTTATTTGACCAAAACGCTGATAGGGGTACGAAATTATGTTAATTAATATATCTGAAAACAGTATATTGTTTGTGCGAACTAAATGGAACTATAGATTGAGTTCCCTTAAGAGCAATGAAAACAGTCTACGAACTGAAGTTACATACGGCATTATGCTTAGTGATATATATATATGAACACATTGTGTTGTTCGTCAGAAATAAAGGAACACGCGAAATCTATATGAAAAAGCATATAAAGCTTGTCCGAACTAACGTTACATATGAATTCGTGTTATCTAATATCAAAGATTAGCATCTCTGAATAGACCCCAACTGAGACAAGTTTTATCATTAATAATATAAAGGAGAACACAAAAGGAAAACATGAAGAAAGAAAAAAATCAGGTCATAGCCGAGATGGGCAAGTTGTTTATCTTCGCACATCAGCTTACACCCTGACCCTAACCCTAACCCAAAAAATGCTACGGCCCGTAGAGTCCATGGATGTTGCACAAGGCCCATATAGTCCATTGGATTGTATTGATTTTTTCTGAGTTCTGCGGCCCCTATAGTCCATGGATATTGCAAGTCCAATATAGTCCAATGAATTGCTAGGCATGAGAACCTTTGTTCTTTAACTTGCTCCTGGAAAACAGGTACTGCGAATGGAATACCGCTCTAAAAGCAATATTCTTAGAGGTCAATTTAGTCTTTACGTTCTGTTTTCATGTAACCAAAGACAACGCTCGTATACCAACCTGGGTCAGCCTGCATTAAGTCGAAAATCAACATCTACCGCCAATATTATATCCATTGTACGATCAAATACACACAACTTACAAATGTTCACTTCTAGGGCTACTGATGAGGGCTCATTACCCGAAATTGTGCAATATGGTCCATACTATCTCCCTTTGAATGATTTAACTACTTCCAAAGTGTCCAACCTTTATATTTTACTTACTTCTCTTGGAAGCACACACCAGTTAAGCATTGTCTTAAGCGTAGGCACATCTATACTGAAAAATCGTGGATGGCCACTCACTGTCAGCCGCGCAAAGTATGCTCAAATACAATGCTTGCTCAAATTTTGAATGACAAGCGAGATTGACGTCATAAGGGCTACATGTTGCCAGAAGATTGAAAGTGCGCACAATCAAACAAGGTGTGTTTCAAGCGCCTAACCTTAACCCTAACCCTACGTTACATACGAATTCATGTTATTTAATATTAAAGATTAGCATCTCTGAATGGACCCAAACTGAGACAAGGTTTATCACTGATAATATAAAGGCGAACAAAAAAGGGGGGAAAAAGAAATAAAAAAAAAATGTAGAAAGAAAAGAATCAGATCATAACCAAGATGGGCTGGTTGCCCATCTTCGTACATCAGCTTATACCCTAATCCTAACCCTAACCCTCTCTGAATAGACCCCAAATGGGACATGTTTTATCATTAATAATATAAAGGAGAACAAAAAAGAACAAATGCAGAAATAAAAAAAAAATCAGATCATAACCAAGATGGGCAAGTTGCCCATCTTCGCACACCCGCTTATACCCTAACCCTAACCCTAACCCTAACCCAACCCTAACCCTAACCCTAACCCTAACCCTATCCCTAACGCTAACCTAACCCTAACCCTAACCCTAACCCTAACCCTCTCCCTAACCCTAACCCTAACTCTAACCCTAACCCTAACCCTAACCCTAACCCTAAACCTAAGCCCTGATAGGGGTTTCAAGTAAATCAGATTGAAAATTTTAATTTCTCCCCAAAATGGTCGGGGTTGACGCATTTTATGATTGATTCACAACAATTGGGCTAAACTCTTTTCAAACCCTGAATAAAATCCCAAAACCCTACGTGATTTGACCAAAGCCCTGATAGGGAGGGGTTCAAATTATATCGAAGATCAAATCTCTCCCACAAAATGGTCGGGGTTGACGCATTTTATTATTGATTCACAACAATTGAGCTTAACTCTTTTCAAACCCTAAATAAAATCCCAAAACCCTACGTGATTTGACCAAAGCCCTGATAGGGGTTTAGATCATATCGAAAACTAAATATCTCCCCCAAAATGGTCGGGGTTGACGCATTTTATTATTGATTCACAACAATTGGGCTAAACTCTTTTCAAACCCTAAATAAAATCCCAAAACCCTACGTTATTTGACCGAAGCCCTGATAGGGGTTTCAAGAAAATTAGATTGAAAATTTAATTTCTCCCCAAAATGGTCGGGGTTGACGCATTTTATGATTGATTCACAACAATTGGGCTAAACTCTTTTCAAACCCTGAATAAAATCCCAAAATCCTACGTGATTTGACCAATGCCCTGATAGGGAGGATTTCAAATTATATCGAAGATCAAATCTCTCCCACAAAATGGTCGGGGTTGACTCATTTTATTATTGATTCACAACAGTTGAGCTAAACTCTTTTCAAACCTTTAATAAAATCCCAAAACCCTACGTGATTTGACCAAAGCCCTGGTAGGGGTTTAGATTATATCGAAAACTAAATATCTCCCCCAAAATGGTCGGGGTTGACGCATTTTATTATTGATTCACAACAATTGGGCTAAACTCTTTACAAACCCTAAATAAAATACCAAAACCCTACGTTATTTGACCGAAGCCCTGATAGGGGTTTCCAGTAAATTAGATTGAACATTTAATTTCTCCCCAAAATGGTCGGGGTTGACGCATTTTATGATTGATTCACAACCATTGGGCTAAACTCTTTTCAAACCCTGAATAAAATCCACAAACCCTACGTGATTTGACCAAAGCCCTGATAGGGAGGGGTTCAAATTATATCCAAGATCAAATCTCTCCCACAAAATGGTCGGGGTTGACGCATTTTATTATTGATTCACAACAATTGAGCTAAACTCTTTTCAAACCCTAAATTAAATCCCCAAACCCTACGTGATTTGACCAAAGCCCTGATAGGGGTTTAGATTATATCGAAAACTAAATATCTCCCCCAAAATGGTCGGGGTTGACGCATTTTATTATTGATTCACAACAATTGGGCTAAACTCTTTATAAACCCTAAATAAAATCCCAAAACCCTACGTTATTTGACCGAAGCCCTGATAGGGGTTTCCAGTAAATTAGACTGGAAATTTAATTTCTCCCCAAAATGGTCGGGGTTGACGCATTTTATGATTGATTCACAACCATTGGGCTAAACTCTTTTCAAACCCTGAATAAAATTCCAAAACCCTACGTGATTTGACCAAAGCCCTGATAGGGAGGGGTTCAAATTATATCCAAGATCAAATCTCTCCCACAAAATGGTCGGGGTTGACGCATTTTATTATTGATTCACAACAATTGAGCTAAACTCTTTTCAAACCCTAAATAAAATCCCCAAACCCTACGTGATTTGACCAAAGCCCTGATAGGGGTTTAGATTATATCGAAAACTAAATATCTCCCCCAAAATGGTCGGGGTTGACGCATTTTATTATTGATTCACAACAATTGGGCTAAACTCTTTACAAACCCTAATTAAAATCCCAAAACCCTACGTTATTTGACCGAAGCCCTGATAGGGGTTTCAAGTAAGTTAGATTGAAAATTTTAATTTCTCCCCAAAATGGTCGGGGTTGACGCATTTTATGATTGATTCACAACCATTGGGCTAAACTCTTTTCAAACCCTGAATAAAATCCCCAAATTCTACGTGATTTGACCAAAGCCCTGATAGGGAGGGGGTCAAATTATATCGAAGATCAAATCTCTCCCACAAAATGGTCGGGGTTGACGCATTTTATTATTGATTCACAACAATTGAGCTAAACTCCTTTCAAACCCCAAATAAAATCCCAAAACCCTACTTGATTTGACCAAAGCCCTGATAGGGGTTTAGATTATATCGAAAACTAAATCTCTCCCCCAAAATGGTCGGGGTTGACGCATTTTATTATTGATTCACAACAATTGGGCTAAACTCTTTACAAACCCTAAATAAAATCCCAAAACCCTACGTTATTTGACCAAAGCCCTGATAGGGGTTTCAAGTAAATCCGATTGAAAATCAAATTTCTCCCCAAATTGGTCGGGGTTGACGCATTTTATGATTGATTCACAACAATTGGGCTAAACTCTTTTCAAACCCTGAATAAAATTCCAAAACCCTACGTGATTTGACCAAAGCCCTGATAGGGGTTCAAATTATATCAAAATCAAATCTCTCCCACAAAATGGTCGGGGTTGACGCATTTTATTATTGATTCACAACAATTGGGCTAAACTCTTTTAAAAACCCTGAATAAAATCCCAAAACCGTACGTTATTTGACCAAAACGCTGATAGGGGTACGAAATTATGTTAATTAATATATCTGAAAACAGTATATTGTTTGTGCGAACTAAATGGAACTATAGATTGAGTTCCCTTAAGAGCAATGAAAACAGTCTACGAACTGAAGTTACATACGGCATTATGCTTAGTGATATATATATATGAACACATTGTGTTGTTCGTCAGAAATAAAGGAACACGCGAAATCTATATGAAAAAGCATATAAAGCTTGTCCGAACTAACGTTACATATGAATTCGTGTTATCTAATATCAAAGATTAGCATCTCTGAATAGACCCCAACTGAGACAAGTTTTATCATTAATAATATAAAGGAGAACACAAAAGGAAAACATGAAGAAAGAAAAAAATCAGGTCATAGCCGAGATGGGCAAGTTGTTTATCTTCGCACATCAGCTTACACCCTGACCCTAACCCTAACCCAAAAAATGCTACGGCCCGTAGAGTCCATGGATGTTGCACAAGGCCCATATAGTCCATTGGATTGTATTGATTTTTTCTGAGTTCTGCGGCCCCTATAGTCCATGGATATTGCAAGTCCAATATAGTCCAATGAATTGCTAGGCATGAGAACCTTTGTTCTTTAACTTGCTCCTGGAAAACAGGTACTGCGAATGGAATACCGCTCTAAAAGCAATATTCTTAGAGGTCAATTTAGTCTTTACGTTCTGTTTTCATGTAACCAAAGACAACGCTCGTATACCAACCTGGGTCAGCCTGCATTAAGTCGAAAATCAACATCTACCGCCAATATTATATCCATTGTACGATCAAATACACACAACTTACAAATGTTCACTTCTAGGGCTACTGATGAGGGCTCATTACCCGAAATTGTGCAATATGGTCCATACTATCTCCCTTTGAATGATTTAACTACTTCCAAAGTGTCCAACCTTTATATTTTACTTACTTCTCTTGGAAGCACACACCAGTTAAGCATTGTCTTAAGCGTAGGCACATCTATACTGAAAAATCGTGGATGGCCACTCACTGTCAGCCGCGCAAAGTATGCTCAAATACAATGCTTGCTCAAATTTTGAATGACAAGCGAGATTGACGTCATAAGGGCTACATGTTGCCAGAAGATTGAAAGTGCGCACAATCAAACAAGGTGTGTTTCAAGCGCCTAACCTTAACCCTAACCCTACGTTACATACGAATTCATGTTATTTAATATTAAAGATTAGCATCTCTGAATGGACCCAAACTGAGACAAGGTTTATCACTGATAATATAAAGGCGAACAAAAAAGGGGGGAAAAAGAAATAAAAAAAAAATGTAGAAAGAAAAGAATCAGATCATAACCAAGATGGGCTGGTTGCCCATCTTCGTACATCAGCTTATACCCTAATCCTAACCCTTACCCTCTCTGAATAGACCCCAAATGGGACATGTTTTATCATTAATAATATAAAGGAGAACAAAAAAGAACAAATGCAGAAATAAAAAAAAAATCAGATCATAACCAAGATGGGCAAGTTGCCCATCTTCGCACACCCGCTTATACCCTAACCCTAACCCTAACCCTAACCCAACCCTAACCCTAACCCTAACCCTAACCCTATCCCTAACGCTAACCTAACCCTAACCCTAACCCTAACCCTAACCCTCTCCCTAACCCTAACCCTAACTCTAACCCTAACCCTAACCCTAACCCTAACCCTAAACCTAAGCCCTGATAGGGGTTTCAAGTAAATCAGATTGAAAATTTTAATTTCTCCCCAAAATGGTCGGGGTTGACGCATTTTATGATTGATTCACAACAATTGGGCTAAACTCTTTTCAAACCCTGAATAAAATCCCAAAACCCTACGTGATTTGACCAAAGCCCTGATAGGGAGGGGTTCAAATTATATCGAAGATCAAATCTCTCCCACAAAATGGTCGGGGTTGACGCATTTTATTATTGATTCACAACAATTGAGCTTAACTCTTTTCAAACCCTAAATAAAATCCCAAAACCCTACGTGATTTGACCAAAGCCCTGATAGGGGTTTAGATCATATCGAAAACTAAATATCTCCCCCAAAATGGTCGGGGTTGACGCATTTTATTATTGATTCACAACAATTGGGCTAAACTCTTTTCAAACCCTAAATAAAATCCCAAAACCCTACGTTATTTGACCGAAGCCCTGATAGGGGTTTCAAGAAAATTAGATTGAAAATTTAATTTCTCCCCAAAATGGTCGGGGTTGACGCATTTTATGATTGATTCACAACAATTGGGCTAAACTCTTTTCAAACCCTGAATAAAATCCCAAAATCCTACGTGATTTGACCAATGCCCTGATAGGGAGGATTTCAAATTATATCGAAGATCAAATCTCTCCCACAAAATGGTCGGGGTTGACTCATTTTATTATTGATTCACAACAGTTGAGCTAAACTCTTTTCAAACCTTTAATAAAATCCCAAAACCCTACGTGATTTGACCAAAGCCCTGGTAGGGGTTTAGATTATATCGAAACTTAAATATCTCCCCCAAAATGGTCGGGGTTGACGCATTTTATTATTGATTCACAACAATTGGGCTAAACTCTTTACAAACCCTAAATAAAATACCAAAACCCTACGTTATTTGACCGAAGCCCTGATAGGGGTTTCCAGTAAATTAGATTGAACATTTAATTTCTCCCCAAAATGGTCGGGGTTGACGCATTTTATGATTGATTCACAACCATTGGGCTAAACTCTTTTCAAACCCTGAATAAAATCCACAAACCCTACGTGATTTGACCAAAGCCCTGATAGGGAGGGGTTCAAATTATATCCAAGATCAAATCTCTCCCACAAAATGGTCGGGGTTGACGCATTTTATTATTGATTCACAACAATTGAGCTAAACTCTTTTCAAACCCTAAATTAAATCCCCAAACCCTACGTGATTTGACCAAAGCCCTGATAGGGGTTTAGATTATATCGAAAACTAAATATCTCCCCCAAAATGGTCGGGGTTGACGCATTTTATTATTGATTCACAACAATTGGGCTAAACTCTTTATAAACCCTAAATAAAATCCCAAAACCCTACGTTATTTGACCGAAGCCCTGATAGGGGTTTCCAGTAAATTAGACTGGAAATTTAATTTCTCCCCAAAATGGTCGGGGTTGACGCATTTTATGATTGATTCACAACCATTGGGCTAAACTCTTTTCAAACCCTGAATAAAATTCCAAAACCCTACGTGATTTGACCAAAGCCCTGATAGGGAGGGGTTCAAATTATATCCAAGATCAAATCTCTCCCACAAAATGGTCGGGGTTGACGCATTTTATTATTGATTCACAACAATTGAGCTAAACTCTTTTCAAACCCTAAATAAAATCCCCAAACCCTACGTGATTTGACCAAAGCCCTGATAGGGGTTTAGATTATATCGAAAACTAAATATCTCCCCCAAAATGGTCGGGGTTGACGCATTTTATTATTGATTCACAACAATTGGGCTAAACTCTTTACAAACCCTAATTAAAATCCCAAAACCCTACGTTATTTGACCGAAGCCCTGATAGGGGTTTCAAGTAAGTTAGATTGAAAACTTTAATTTCTCCCCAAAATGGTCGGGGTTGACGCATTTTATGATTGATTCACAACCATTGGGCTAAACTCTTTTCAAACCCTGAATAAAATCCCCAAATTCTACGTGATTTGACCAAAGCCCTGATAGGGAGGGGGTCAAATTATATCGAAGATCAAATCTCTCCCACAAAATGGTCGGGGTTGACGCATTTTATTATTGATTCACAACAATTGAGCTAAACTCCTTTCAAACCCCAAATAAAATCCCAAAACCCTACTTGATTTGACCAAAGCCCTGATAGGGGTTTAGATTATATCGAAAACTAAATCTCTCCCCCAAAATGGTCGGGGTTGACGCATTTTATTATTGATTCACAACAATTGGGCTAAACTCTTTACAAACCCTAAATAAAATCCCAAAACCCTACGTTATTTGACCAAAGCCCTGATAGGGGTTTCAAGTAAATCCGATTGAAAATCAAATTTCTCCCCAAATTGGTCGGGGTTGACGCATTTTATGATTGATTCACAACAATTGGGCTAAACTCTTTTCAAACCCTGAATAAAATTCCAAAACCCTACGTGATTTGACCAAAGCCCTGATAGGGGTTCAAATTATATCAAAATCAAATCTCTCCCACAAAATGGTCGGGGTTGACGCATTTTATTATTGATTCACAACAATTGGGCTAAACTCTTTTAAAAACCCTGAATAAAATCCCAAAACCGTACGTTATTTGACCAAAACGCTGATAGGGGTACGAAATTATGTTAATTAATATATCTGAAAACAGTATATTGTTTGTGCGAACTAAATGGAACTATAGATTGAGTTCCCTTAAGAGCAATGAAAACAGTCTACGAACTGAAGTTACATACGGCATTATGCTTAGTGATATATATATATGAACACATTGTGTTGTTCGTCAGAAATAAAGGAACACGCGAAATCTATATGAAAAAGCATATAAAGCTTGTCCGAACTAACGTTACATATGAATTCGTGTTATCTAATATCAAAGATTAGCATCTCTGAATAGACCCCAACTGAGACAAGTTTTATCATTAATAATATAAAGGAGAACACAAAAGGAAAACATGAAGAAAGAAAAAAATCAGGTCATAGCCGAGATGGGCAAGTTGTTTATCTTCGCACATCAGCTTACACCCTGACCCTAACCCTAACCCAAAAAATGCTACGGCCCGTAGAGTCCATGGATGTTGCACAAGGCCCATATAGTCCATTGGATTGTATTGATTTTTTCTGAGTTCTGCGGCCCCTATAGTCCATGGATATTGCAAGTCCAATATAGTCCAATGAATTGCTAGGCATGAGAACCTTTGTTCTTTAACTTGCTCCTGGAAAACAGGTACTGCGAATGGAATACCGCTCTAAAAGCAATATTCTTAGAGGTCAATTTAGTCTTTACGTTCTGTTTTCATGTAACCAAAGACAACGCTCGTATACCAACCTGGGTCAGCCTGCATTAAGTCGAAAATCAACATCTACCGCCAATATTATATCCATTGTACGATCAAATACACACAACTTACAAATGTTCACTTCTAGGGCTACTGATGAGGGCTCATTACCCGAAATTGTGCAATATGGTCCATACTATCTCCCTTTGAATGATTTAACTACTTCCAAAGTGTCCAACCTTTATATTTTACTTACTTCTCTTGGAAGCACACACCAGTTAAGCATTGTCTTAAGCGTAGGCACATCTATACTGAAAAATCGTGGATGGCCACTCACTGTCAGCCGCGCAAAGTATGCTCAAATACAATGCTTGCTCAAATTTTGAATGACAAGCGAGATTGACGTCATAAGGGCTACATGTTGCCAGAAGATTGAAAGTGCGCACAATCAAACAAGGTGTGTTTCAAGCGCCTAACCTTAACCCTAACCCTACGTTACATACGAATTCATGTTATTTAATATTAAAGATTAGCATCTCTGAATGGACCCAAACTGAGACAAGGTTTATCACTGATAATATAAAGGCGAACAAAAAAGGGGGGAAAAAGAAATAAAAAAAAAATGTAGAAAGAAAAGAATCAGATCATAACCAAGATGGGCTGGTTGCCCATCTTCGTACATCAGCTTATACCCTAATCCTAACCCTAACCCTCTCTGAATAGACCCCAAATGGGACATGTTTTATCATTAATAATATAAAGGAGAACAAAAAAGAACAAATGCAGAAATAAAAAAAAAATCAGATCATAACCAAGATGGGCAAGTTGCCCATCTTCGCACACCCGCTTATACCCTAACCCTAACCCTAACCCTAACCCAACCCTAACCCTAACCCTAACCCTAACCCTATCCCTAACGCTAACCTAACCCTAACCCTAACCCTAACCCTAACCCTCTCCCTAACCCTAACCCTAACTCTAACCCTAACCCTAACCCTAACCCTAACCCTAAACCTAAGCCCTGATAGGGGTTTCAAGTAAATCAGATTGAAAATTTTAATTTCTCCCCAAAATGGTCGGGGTTGACGCATTTTATGATTGATTCACAACAATTGGGCTAAACTCTTTTCAAACCCTGAATAAAATCCCAAAACCCTACGTGATTTGACCAAAGCCCTGATAGGGAGGGGTTCAAATTATATCGAAGATCAAATCTCTCCCACAAAATGGTCGGGGTTGACGCATTTTATTATTGATTCACAACAATTGAGCTTAACTCTTTTCAAACCCTAAATAAAATCCCAAAACCCTACGTGATTTGACCAAAGCCCTGATAGGGGTTTAGATCATATCGAAAACTAAATATCTCCCCCAAAATGGTCGGGGTTGACGCATTTTATTATTGATTCACAACAATTGGGCTAAACTCTTTTCAAACCCTAAATAAAATCCCAAAACCCTACGTTATTTGACCGAAGCCCTGATAGGGGTTTCAAGAAAATTAGATTGAAAATTTAATTTCTCCCCAAAATGGTCGGGGTTGACGCATTTTATGATTGATTCACAACAATTGGGCTAAACTCTTTTCAAACCCTGAATAAAATCCCAAAATCCTACGTGATTTGACCAATGCCCTGATAGGGAGGATTTCAAATTATATCGAAGATCAAATCTCTCCCACAAAATGGTCGGGGTTGACTCATTTTATTATTGATTCACAACAGTTGAGCTAAACTCTTTTCAAACCTTTAATAAAATCCCAAAACCCTACGTGATTTGACCAAAGCCCTGGTAGGGGTTTAGATTATATCGAAAACTAAATATCTCCCCCAAAATGGTCGGGGTTGACGCATTTTATTATTGATTCACAACAATTGGGCTAAACTCTTTACAAACCCTAAATAAAATACCAAAACCCTACGTTATTTGACCGAAGCCCTGATAGGGGTTTCCAGTAAATTAGATTGAACATTTAATTTCTCCCCAAAATGGTCGGGGTTGACGCATTTTATGATTGATTCACAACCATTGGGCTAAACTCTTTTCAAACCCTGAATAAAATCCACAAACCCTACGTGATTTGACCAAAGCCCTGATAGGGAGGGGTTCAAATTATATCCAAGATCAAATCTCTCCCACAAAATGGTCGGGGTTGACGCATTTTATTATTGATTCACAACAATTGAGCTAAACTCTTTTCAAACCCTAAATTAAATCCCCAAACCCTACGTGATTTGACCAAAGCCCTGATAGGGGTTTAGATTATATCGAAAACTAAATATCTCCCCCAAAATGGTCGGGGTTGACGCATTTTATTATTGATTCACAACAATTGGGCTAAACTCTTTATAAACCCTAAATAAAATCCCAAAACCCTACGTTATTTGACCGAAGCCCTGATAGGGGTTTCCAGTAAATTAGACTGGAAATTTAATTTCTCCCCAAAATGGTCGGGGTTGACGCATTTTATGATTGATTCACAACCATTGGGCTAAACTCTTTTCAAACCCTGAATAAAATTCCAAAACCCTACGTGATTTGACCAAAGCCCTGATAGGGAGGGGTTCAAATTATATCCAAGATCAAATCTCTCCCACAAAATGGTCGGGGTTGACGCATTTTATTATTGATTCACAACAATTGAGCTAAACTCTTTTCAAACCCTAAATAAAATCCCCAAACCCTACGTGATTTGACCAAAGCCCTGATAGGGGTTTAGATTATATCGAAAACTAAATATCTCCCCCAAAATGGTCGGGGTTGACGCATTTTATTATTGATTCACAACAATTGGGCTAAACTCTTTACAAACCCTAATTAAAATCCCAAAACCCTACGTTATTTGACCGAAGCCCTGATAGGGGTTTCAAGTAAGTTAGATTGAAAATTTTAATTTCTCCCCAAAATGGTCGGGGTTGACGCATTTTATGATTGATTCACAACCATTGGGCTAAACTCTTTTCAAACCCTGAATAAAATCCCCAAATTCTACGTGATTTGACCAAAGCCCTGATAGGGAGGGGGTCAAATTATATCGAAGATCAAATCTCTCCCACAAAATGGTCGGGGTTGACGCATTTTATTATTGATTCACAACAATTGAGCTAAACTCCTTTCAAACCCCAAATAAAATCCCAAAACCCTACTTGATTTGACCAAAGCCCTGATAGGGGTTTAGATTATATCGAAAACTAAATCTCTCCCCCAAAATGGTCGGGGTTGACGCATTTTATTATTGATTCACAACAATTGGGCTAAACTCTTTACAAACCCTAAATAAAATCCCAAAACCCTACGTTATTTGACCAAAGCCCTGATAGGGGTTTCAAGTAAATCCGATTGAAAATCAAATTTCTCCCCAAATTGGTCGGGGTTGACGCATTTTATGATTGATTCACAACAATTGGGCTAAACTCTTTTCAAACCCTGAATAAAATTCCAAAACCCTACGTGATTTGACCAAAGCCCTGATAGGGGTTCAAATTATATCAAAATCAAATCTCTCCCACAAAATGGTCGGGGTTGACGCATTTTATTATTGATTCACAACAATTGGGCTAAACTCTTTTAAAAACCCTGAATAAAATCCCAAAACCGTACGTTATTTGACCAAAACGCTGATAGGGGTACGAAATTATGTTAATTAATATATCTGAAAACAGTATATTGTTTGTGCGAACTAAATGGAACTATAGATTGAGTTCCCTTAAGAGCAATGAAAACAGTCTACGAACTGAAGTTACATACGGCATTATGCTTAGTGATATATATATATGAACACATTGTGTTGTTCGTCAGAAATAAAGGAACACGCGAAATCTATATGAAAAAGCATATAAAGCTTGTCCGAACTAACGTTACATATGAATTCGTGTTATCTAATATCAAAGATTAGCATCTCTGAATAGACCCCAACTGAGACAAGTTTTATCATTAATAATATAAAGGAGAACACAAAAGGAAAACATGAAGAAAGAAAAAAATCAGGTCATAGCCGAGATGGGCAAGTTGTTTATCTTCGCACATCAGCTTACACCCTGACCCTAACCCTAACCCAAAAAATGCTACGGCCCGTAGAGTCCATGGATGTTGCACAAGGCCCATATAGTCCATTGGATTGTATTGATTTTTTCTGAGTTCTGCGGCCCCTATAGTCCATGGATATTGCAAGTCCAATATAGTCCAATGAATTGCTAGGCATGAGAACCTTTGTTCTTTAACTTGCTCCTGGAAAACAGGTACTGCGAATGGAATACCGCTCTAAAAGCAATATTCTTAGAGGTCAATTTAGTCTTTACGTTCTGTTTTCATGTAACCAAAGACAACGCTCGTATACCAACCTGGGTCAGCCTGCATTAAGTCGAAAATCAACATCTACCGCCAATATTATATCCATTGTACGATCAAATACACACAACTTACAAATGTTCACTTCTAGGGCTACTGATGAGGGCTCATTACCCGAAATTGTGCAATATGGTCCATACTATCTCCCTTTGAATGATTTAACTACTTCCAAAGTGTCCAACCTTTATATTTTACTTACTTCTCTTGGAAGCACACACCAGTTAAGCATTGTCTTAAGCGTAGGCACATCTATACTGAAAAATCGTGGATGGCCACTCACTGTCAGCCGCGCAAAGTATGCTCAAATACAATGCTTGCTCAAATTTTGAATGACAAGCGAGATTGACGTCATAAGGGCTACATGTTGCCAGAAGATTGAAAGTGCGCACAATCAAACAAGGTGTGTTTCAAGCGCCTAACCTTAACCCTAACCCTACGTTACATACGAATTCATGTTATTTAATATTAAAGATTAGCATCTCTGAATGGACCCAAACTGAGACAAGGTTTATCACTGATAATATAAAGGCGAACAAAAAAGGGGGGAAAAAGAAATAAAAAAAAAATGTAGAAAGAAAAGAATCAGATCATAACCAAGATGGGCTGGTTGCCCATCTTCGTACATCAGCTTATACCCTAATCCTAACCCTAACCCTCTCTGAATAGACCCCAAATGGGACATGTTTTATCATTAATAATATAAAGGAGAACAAAAAAGAACAAATGCAGAAATAAAAAAAAAATCAGATCATAACCAAGATGGGCAAGTTGCCCATCTTCGCACACCCGCTTATACCCTAACCCTAACCCTAACCCTAACCCAACCCTAACCCTAACCCTAACCCTAACCCTATCCCTAACGCTAACCTAACCCTAACCCTAACCCTAACCCTAACCCTCTCCCTAACCCTAACCCTAACTCTAACCCTAACCCTAACCCTAACCCTAACCCTAAACCTAAGCCCTGATAGGGGTTTCAAGTAAATCAGATTGAAAATTTTAATTTCTCCCCAAAATGGTCGGGGTTGACGCATTTTATGATTGATTCACAACAATTGGGCTAAACTCTTTTCAAACCCTGAATAAAATCCCAAAACCCTACGTGATTTGACCAAAGCCCTGATAGGGAGGGGTTCAAATTATATCGAAGATCAAATCTCTCCCACAAAATGGTCGGGGTTGACGCATTTTATTATTGATTCACAACAATTGAGCTTAACTCTTTTCAAACCCTAAATAAAATCCCAAAACCCTACGTGATTTGACCAAAGCCCTGATAGGGGTTTAGATCATATCGAAAACTAAATATCTCCCCCAAAATGGTCGGGGTTGACGCATTTTATTATTGATTCACAACAATTGGGCTAAACTCTTTTCAAACCCTAAATAAAATCCCAAAACCCTACGTTATTTGACCGAAGCCCTGATAGGGGTTTCAAGAAAATTAGATTGAAAATTTAATTTCTCCCCAAAATGGTCGGGGTTGACGCATTTTATGATTGATTCACAACAATTGGGCTAAACTCTTTTCAAACCCTGAATAAAATCCCAAAATCCTACGTGATTTGACCAATGCCCTGATAGGGAGGATTTCAAATTATATCGAAGATCAAATCTCTCCCACAAAATGGTCGGGGTTGACTCATTTTATTATTGATTCACAACAGTTGAGCTAAACTCTTTTCAAACCTTTAATAAAATCCCAAAACCCTACGTGATTTGACCAAAGCCCTGGTAGGGGTTTAGATTATATCGAAAACTAAATATCTCCCCCAAAATGGTCGGGGTTGACGCATTTTATTATTGATTCACAACAATTGGGCTAAACTCTTTACAAACCCTAAATAAAATACCAAAACCCTACGTTATTTGACCGAAGCCCTGATAGGGGTTTCCAGTAAATTAGATTGAACATTTAATTTCTCCCCAAAATGGTCGGGGTTGACGCATTTTATGATTGATTCACAACCATTGGGCTAAACTCTTTTCAAACCCTGAATAAAATCCACAAACCCTACGTGATTTGACCAAAGCCCTGATAGGGAGGGGTTCAAATTATATCCAAGATCAAATCTCTCCCACAAAATGGTCGGGGTTGACGCATTTTATTATTGATTCACAACAATTGAGCTAAACTCTTTTCAAACCCTAAATTAAATCCCCAAACCCTACGTGATTTGACCAAAGCCCTGATAGGGGTTTAGATTATATCGAAAACTAAATATCTCCCCCAAAATGGTCGGGGTTGACGCATTTTATTATTGATTCACAACAATTGGGCTAAACTCTTTATAAACCCTAAATAAAATCCCAAAACCCTACGTTATTTGACCGAAGCCCTGATAGGGGTTTCCAGTAAATTAGACTGGAAATTTAATTTCTCCCCAAAATGGTCGGGGTTGACGCATTTTATGATTGATTCACAACCATTGGGCTAAACTCTTTTCAAACCCTGAATAAAATTCCAAAACCCTACGTGATTTGACCAAAGCCCTGATAGGGAGGGGTTCAAATTATATCCAAGATCAAATCTCTCCCACAAAATGGTCGGGGTTGACGCATTTTATTATTGATTCACAACAATTGAGCTAAACTCTTTTCAAACCCTAAATAAAATCCCCAAACCCTACGTGATTTGACCAAAGCCCTGATAGGGGTTTAGATTATATCGAAAACTAAATATCTCCCCCAAAATGGTCGGGGTTGACGCATTTTATTATTGATTCACAACAATTGGGCTAAACTCTTTACAAACCCTAATTAAAATCCCAAAACCCTACGTTATTTGACCGAAGCCCTGATAGGGGTTTCAAGTAAGTTAGATTGAAAATTTTAATTTCTCCCCAAAATGGTCGGGGTTGACGCATTTTATGATTGATTCACAACCATTGGGCTAAACTCTTTTCAAACCCTGAATAAAATCCCCAAATTCTACGTGATTTGACCAAAGCCCTGATAGGGAGGGGGTCAAATTATATCGAAGATCAAATCTCTCCCACAAAATGGTCGGGGTTGACGCATTTTATTATTGATTCACAACAATTGAGCTAAACTCCTTTCAAACCCCAAATAAAATCCCAAAACCCTACTTGATTTGACCAAAGCCCTGATAGGGGTTTAGATTATATCGAAAACTAAATCTCTCCCCCAAAATGGTCGGGGTTGACGCATTTTATTATTGATTCACAACAATTGGGCTAAACTCTTTACAAACCCTAAATAAAATCCCAAAACCCTACGTTATTTGACCAAAGCCCTGATAGGGGTTTCAAGTAAATCCGATTGAAAATCAAATTTCTCCCCAAATTGGTCGGGGTTGACGCATTTTATGATTGATTCACAACAATTGGGCTAAACTCTTTTCAAACCCTGAATAAAATTCCAAAACCCTACGTGATTTGACCAAAGCCCTGATAGGGGTTCAAATTATATCAAAATCAAATCTCTCCCACAAAATGGTCGGGGTTGACGCATTTTATTATTGATTCACAACAATTGGGCTAAACTCTTTTAAAAACCCTGAATAAAATCCCAAAACCGTACGTTATTTGACCAAAACGCTGATAGGGGTACGAAATTATGTTAATTAATATATCTGAAAACAGTATATTGTTTGTGCGAACTAAATGGAACTATAGATTGAGTTCCTTAAGAGCAATGAAAACAGTCTACGAACTGAAGTTACATACGGCATTATGCTTAGTGATATATATATATGAACACATTGTGTTGTTCGTCAGAAATAAAGGAACACGCGAAATCTATATGAAAAAGCATATAAAGCTTGTCCGAACTAACGTTACATATGAATTCGTGTTATCTAATATCAAAGATTAGCATCTCTGAATAGACCCCAACTGAGACAAGTTTTATCATTAATAATATAAAGGAGAACACAAAAGGAAAACATGAAGAAAGAAAAAAATCAGGTCATAGCCGAGATGGGCAAGTTGTTTATCTTCGCACATCAGCTTACACCCTGACCCTAACCCTAACCCAAAAAATGCTACGGCCCGTAGAGTCCATGGATGTTGCACAAGGCCCATATAGTCCATTGGATTGTATTGATTTTTTCTGAGTTCTGCGGCCCCTATAGTCCATGGATATTGCAAGTCCAATATAGTCCAATGAATTGCTAGGCATGAGAACCTTTGTTCTTTAACTTGCTCCTGGAAAACAGGTACTGCGAATGGAATACCGCTCTAAAAGCAATATTCTTAGAGGTCAATTTAGTCTTTACGTTCTGTTTTCATGTAACCAAAGACAACGCTCGTATACCAACCTGGGTCAGCCTGCATTAAGTCGAAAATCAACATCTACCGCCAATATTATATCCATTGTACGATCAAATACACACAACTTACAAATGTTCACTTCTAGGGCTACTGATGAGGGCTCATTACCCGAAATTGTGCAATATGGTCCATACTATCTCCCTTTGAATGATTTAACTACTTCCAAAGTGTCCAACCTTTATATTTTACTTACTTCTCTTGAAGCACACACCAGTTAAGCATTGTCTTAAGCGTAGGCACATCTATACTGAAAAATCGTGGATGGCCACTCATGTCAGCCGCGCAAAGTATGCTCAAATAACAATGCTTGCTCAAATTTTGAATGACAAGCGAGATTGACGTCATAAGGGCTACATGTTGCCAGAAGATTGAAAGTGCGCACAATCAAACAAGTGTGTTTCAAGCGCCTAACCTTAACCCTAACCCTACGTTACATACGAATTCATGTTATTTAATATTAAAGATTAGCATCTCTGAATGGACCCAAACTGAGACAAGGTTTATCACTGATAATATAAAGGCGAACAAAAAAGGGGGGAAAAAGAAATAAAAAAAAAATGTAGAAAGAAAGAATCAGATCATAACCAAGATGGGCTGGTTGCCCCATCTTCGTACATCAGCTTATACCCTAATCCTAACCCTTACCCTCTCTGAATAGACCCCAAATGGGACATGTTTTATCATTAATAATATAAAGGAGAACAAAAAAGAACAAATGCAGAAATAAAAAAAAAATCAGATCATAACCAAGATGGGCAAGTTGCCCATCTTCGCACACCCGCTTATACCCTAACCCTAACCCTAACCCTAACCCAACCCTAACCCTAACCCTAACCCTAACCCTATCCCTAACGCTAACCTAACCCTAACCCTAACCCTAACCCTAACCCTCTCCCTAACCCTAACCCTAACTCTAACCCTAACCCTAACCCTAACCCTAACCTAAACCTAAGCCCTGATAGGGGTTTCAAGTAAATCAGATTGAAAATTTTAATTTCTCCCCAAAATGGTCGGGGTTGACGCATTTTATGATTGATTCACAACAATTGGGCTAAACTCTTTTCAAACCCTGAATAAAATCCCAAAACCCTACGTGATTTGACCAAAGCCCTGATAGGGAGGGGTTCAAATTATATCGAAGATCAAATCTCTCCCACAAAATGGTCGGGGTTGACGCATTTTATTATTGATTCACAACAATTGAGCTTAACTCTTTTCAAACCCTAAATAAAATCCCAAAACCCTACGTGATTTGACCAAAGCCCTGATAGGGGTTTAGATCATATCGAAAACTAAATATCTCCCCCAAAATGGTCGGGGTTGACGCATTTTATTATTGATTCACAACAATTGGGCTAAACTCTTTTCAAACCCTAAATAAAATCCCAAAACCCTACGTTATTTGACCGAAGCCCTGATAGGGGTTTCAAGAAAATTAGATTGAAAATTTAATTTCTCCCCAAAATGGTCGGGGTTGACGCATTTTATGATTGATTCACAACAATTGGGCTAAACTCTTTTCAAACCCTGAATAAAATCCCAAAAATCCTACGTGACTTTGTC
>CAXHKS010000031.1:0-52000 GCA_964017185.1 Rugalucina vietnamica | reverse complement strand
ATCATAGTTTGATCAAATAATGACCCTAGGATGACATTGACCTATTTTACGGCAAGGTCAATTTTGGAAACATAGGCTTTTACATGGGAAAAAGTGAAAACTATTTTTCGAAAACTATTGCAGACTGAGACCTCAAAAATGGTAGATGCAAACAACTAATGGAGTTGATTAAGGTATATGATTAATTTAGGTCAAGGTCATCTCTTGACCTTGACAGGTCTGTCGCTATACACACTTTTCAAAGATCTTCTTCTCTGAAACCGCCTGGCCAATCAAAGTGAAATTTTATGTGGAGCATCCATGGGAAGGGGAAGAAAGTTTGATCGTGAAGTCTGGGTCACATGACCAAGATGGCGGTCACGCCCATAATATGGTAAAAACCACTCAAAAATCTTCTCCAGAACCGGCAGGCTGATTTTCACGAAACTTGTTATGTAGCCTTTGGGACTCCAGCCCATCAAAGTTTGATCAAATGATGACCTTGATCTATTTTACGGCCAGGTCAATTTTGGAAATATAGGCTTTTACATGGGAAAAATTGAAAACAATGGATTTTTAGCTCACCTGAGCTGAAAAGGTAAGCTTATAGTATAGTAGTCGAGCCGGCGTCCGTGCGTTGTCCGTCGTCTTCGTCAACATTTTCAAACGACTTCTCTTCTGAAGCTGCCATGCCCAATCTTTTCATATTTCACATATAGCATCTACAGGTGGGGGGAACGGATACATGTATTTGTGTTTTTTTATTTCGATCGGATATGGCAACTTGAAGTTTCCATTGACTTGTATGGAGAAAGTGGAAATTGGCATTTTCTGTTGTCAGGCTGGGGATATTTGAATTTTGTTTTTACATAAATGTTTATTGAGTAGTCCTTCACGTTTAAGGCAACCTTTGTAAAAATCACTATATTTGTTTGGTTGCTATAGCAACATAAAGGGTAAATTTTCGAAAAAAATATTCAAAAACCTTCTTCTCAGAAGCCGTATGGGGGATGAAGCTGAAATTTAGCATACATGCTTATGACATTAGCCTGTACAAAGTTTGTGTTTTTTATTGTCTTTGTCCAACTACTTTGGTTGCTATGGTAACTTGAAGTTTCCGTTGACTTATAAAGCAAAAAGTGGAAATTTGCAAATTCTGCTGTTTCATTGAGGATATTAAAATTTTGTTTTTACATAAATGTTTATTGAGTAGTCCTTCCCTTTTTAGGCAACTTTTGTCAAAATCGCTTTATTCGTTTGGTTGCTATAGCAACGTAAAGGGTAAATTTTTGGAAAAAATATTTAAAAAAAATTCTTCTCAGAAGCTGTAAGGTGGATGAAGCTGAAACTTTGCATACATGTTTATGATATTAGCCTCTACAAAGTTTAAGTTTTGACTAGTCCTCCACAATTTTGGCAATTTTGTCATAATTGCATAATTATTTTGGTTGTTACAGCAACGTAAGGGTGAATTTATGAAAAAACATTAAAAAATCTTCTCAAAGGCTGTAAGGAGGATGAAGCTGAAACTTTACATGCTTTTCCATTGACTTATAAGACGAAAAGCGGAAAATTGCAATTTCTGCCATTTCGCTTGAAATCTGACCGTCCTTAAACACTTTTAATCTTGAATATCTCTAAGATCAAATTTTATCTAAAGCATCATTGAGGAGGGGGAAAGGTTTCATGAGGTTTTGGGCCAGGTCAGATCAGAACTCTGTTTTCCATGGCAACAGATAGCTCCCATTGAGTTAAAATGGGGAAAATGTTGTGGCCACTCTAACAACATCATTTTTGATTGGATCTTCTTCTTTCTTGGGAATAACAAGGACAAGTATAACATCTCGGATGAGTTAGAATTTCGGCCAGGTTCGACCTCAGATTGCGGAGTTAGCTGCCCTTGAGCGCCTGGAAGAATCCCCATAGACTTATAATGGGAAAAAATGTTGTGGCCACTCTAGCGCCTTTATTTTTCTTTGGATCTTCTTCATTCTTGCAGGTAACAAGGACAACTTTAATATCTCAGATGGATTTGAATTTCACCCAGATCTGACCTCTGACTTTGGAGTTAGCTGCCCTTGAGTGTTTGAAAAATCATTATTTTGTGTTGTGGCCACTCTAGCGCCCTCAATTTTGATCGGATCTTCTTCATACTTGGAAGTAACAAGGATAGCCATAATATCTCGGATGAGTTCCAATTTCAGCCAGATTCGACCCTTGACTGCAGAGTGATCTGCCCTTGACCATGTGAAAAATCAATGTTTAGTGTTGTGGCCACTCTAGCGCCTTTATTTTTATTCGGATCTTCTTTATTCTTGGAAGAAACAAGGACATCTATAACATCTCGAATGAGTTCGAATTTCGACCAGATTCGACCTCTGACTGCGGAGTTATCTGCCCTTGAGTGTTTGAAAAATCAATATTTTGTGTTGTGGCCACTCTAGCGCCTTCAATTTTGATCGGATCTTCTTCATACTTGGAAGTAACAAGGATAACCATAACATCTCAGATGAGCATGAATTTCGACCAGATCCGACCCCTGACTGCGGAGTTATCTGCCCTGGAGTGTGTGAAAAATCAATATTTTGTGTTGTGGCCACTCTAGCACCTTCATTTTTATTCGGATCTACTTTATTCTTGGAAGAAACTAGGATAACCATAACATCTTGGATGAGTTCGAATTTTAGCCAATTTGAGCCTGGACTGTGGAGTCAGCTGCCCTTGAATGTTTGAAAAATTAATTTTTAGTGTTGTGGCCACTCCAGCATCTTCAATTTCAATCAGAACTTTAAAAAAAAAAAAAAAAAAAAAAACACTTTGTCCAGTGACTGTACTTGTTGACTCTCAGGTGAGCGATCGTTGCCTTTGGGCTACTTGTTTGAAAACTATTGCAGCCTGAGACCTGAAAAGCGATTGATGCAAACAACTAATGGAGTAGATGAAGGTATATGATTAATTTAGGTCAAGGTCATCTCTTACCTTGGCCGGTCTGTTGTCTGTACACACTTTTCAAAGATATTTATAGCCCCGCTTTGAAAAAGTGGGGGCTATACTGGATTCACCCTGTCCTTCCGTAGTTCCGTTATTCTGTTATTCCGTTATTCTGTCCCTCCGTCATTCCATTACCTCACATAACTTGAGAACCAGTTGTTAGACTTTAACCAAATTTTGCATATGCATCAATATTGACAATATCTACTTATGTGTAAATGCATGTCAGTTTCCCCAAATTTGCAGAAGAGTTATTGCCCTTGGATGGCCCTTCATTATTGCCAAAATTTCATCTCCGCTAAATATCCTGAGAACGAATTGACAGAATCCGACCAAATTTTGTATGCACATCATCATTGACAAGATCGAGCTCGGGATTGTAACCCGTCATTTTTCGCAAAGTTTTGACAGAGTTACGGCCCTTGATTGACGTCAGAATTTCGTTTCCGCTCAATATCTTGAGAACGATTTGACAGAATCCGACCAAATTTTGTGTGCACAACAACATTGACAAGATCTAGCTTTGGATTGTTACCCGTCATTTTTCGCAAAGTTTTGACGGAGTTACGGCCCTTGTTTGACGTCAGAATTTCGTTTCCGCTCAATATCTTGAGAACGATTTGACAGAATCCAACCAAATTTTGTGTGCACATCAACATTGACAAGATCTAGCTTGGGATTGTTGCCCATTATTTTTTGCAAAATTTTGACGGAGTTACGGCCCTTGATTGACGTCAGAATTTCGTTTCCGCTCAATATCTTGAGAATGAATTGACAGAATCCAACCAAATTTTGTATGCGCATCACCATTGACAAGATCTAGCTTGGGATTGTTACCCCTCATTTTTCGCAAAATTTTGACGGAGTTACGGCCCTTGATTGAGGTCAGAATTTCGTTTCCGCTCAATATCTTGAGAACAAATCGACAGAATCCGACTAAATTTTGTATGCACATCATCATTAACAAGATCTAGCTTGGGATTGTTATCTGTCATTTTTCACAAAGTTTTGACGGAGTTACGGCCCTTGATTGATGTCAGAATTTCGTTTCCGCTCAATATCTTGAGAACGAATTGACAGAATCCAACTATATTTTGTATGCACATCAACATTGACAAGATCTAGCTTGGGATTGTTACCCGTCATTTTTCACAATGTTTTGACGGAGTTACGGCCCTTGATTGATGTCAGAATTTTGTTTCCGCTCAATATCTTGAGAACGAATTGACAGAATCCGACTACATGTAAATTTTGTATGCACATCAACATTGACAAGATCTAGCTTGGGATTGTTACCCGTCATTTTCGCAAAATTTTAAAAGAATTATGGCCCTTGATTGACGTCAGAATTTCGTTTCCGCTCAATATCTTGAGAATGAATTGACAGAATCCGACCAAATTTTGTACGCGCAACAACATTAACAAGATCTAGCTTGGGATTGTTACCCGTCATTTTTCGCAAAATTTTGACGGAGTTACAGCCCTTGATTGACGTCAGAATTTGGATTCCGCTCAATATCTTGAGAACAAATTGACAGAATCCGACCAAATTTTGTATGCGCATCATCATTCACAAGATCTAGCTTGGGATTGTTACCCGTCATTTTTCGCAAAGTTTTGACGGTTACGGCCCTTGATTGACATCAGAATTTCGTTTCCACCTAATATCTTGAGAACGATAGGACAGAATCCGACCAAATTTTGTGTGCACATCAGCATTGACAAGATCTAGCTAGGGATTGTTGCCGTCATTTTGGCAAAATTTTGACGGAGTTACGGCCCTTGATTGACGTCAGAATTTCGTTTCCGCTCAATATCTTGAGAACAAATTGACAGAATCCGATCAAATTTTGTATGCGCATCAACATTGACAAGATCTAGCTTGGGATTGTTACCCGTCATTTTTTGCAAAGTTTTGACGGAGTTACGGCCCTTGATTGATGTCAGAATTTCGTTTCCGCTCAATATCTTGAGAACAAATTGACAGAATCCGACTAAATTTTGTATGCACATCAACATTGACAAGATCTAGCTTGGGATTGTTACCTGTCATTTTTCCCAAAATTTTGACGAAGTTGCGGCCCTTGATTGACGTCAGAATTTCATTTCCGCTCAATATCTTGAAAACGAATCGACAAAATCCGACTAAATTTTGTATGCACATCAACATTGACAAGATCTAGCTTGGGATTGTTACCTGTCATTTTTCGCAAAATTTTGACGGAGTTACGGCCCTTGATTGACGTCAGAATATCGTTTCCGCTCAATATCTTGAGAACAGATTGACATAATCAGACCAAATTTTGTATGCGCATCAATATTGACGAGATCTAGCTTGTGATAGTTACCTGTCATTGATTTTTTCACCCTGCAAAAAAGCTGAGAAGCGGGGCTATAGTCAGATTCTCTGACAATTCTAGTTATCTCTGAAACATCTTGGCCAATCAAAGTGAAATTTTTTGTGGAGCATCCATGGGTAGGGGGAACAAAAGTTTGATCGCGAAATCCGGATCACATGGCCGTCATACCCATATATGGTAAAAAAAAAGAAAAAAAAAAAAAAAAAAAAACACTTTGTCCAGTGACTGTACTTGTTGACTCTCAGGTGAGCGATCGTTGCCCTTGGGCTACTTGTTGACTGTATGGTATGAAATACTCTGTTAAATCATGTCAAGTCATAAAAACAAAAAGTTGAAACTGAAAGCAAAAATGAGGGCTTTGTAGAAAAGAAAACAGTTTTGTAAACAAAACTCGTATCAGCTGAGAGTAAACTGTCTAGATCATCTTACTACAGCATTCAATAAGTTTAAATGAGAATTATGAACAAATCCAAAAAGACAAAAATATGATACTTGCGGTTTTTGGTGTGTTAAAAAAATTATGCTTTACAGTCTTATGTCCTGAACCTGTAGCGCACTGTCGTCTAGAACCACACTATGTAGTAACGAACATCCCTAAGCGTGCTGATGTGGGACAAAGATGAGAAAAGTCGCTGAAAGCCCAGAATGGAGGGGTCAATTTTTAAAATGTTATTTAAGCAAACTTTTAAACTATTATTGGATATATATGTAAATTGTATGAAAATAGGTTTGGCAACGGTCCCAAATGAAAACAGGTGGAGATCAATTAATCTTGTTTTTTGTACCTACCCAAATATTTACAATTTCTTACACTGCTAATGTTCATGAAACAAAAATATAGTTCCTATGTATTTTACTGCAAGTTTTTGCTATAAACCAAAGCAAAATGTTGGCATAAACCAGTTTTGGTTCGGATGTAATTGTGCATGCTTATCCTGCTCTAAGGTCATTTTTTTTTACTAAAACTTAAAAAATGGGGACCATTGCAATTTTTAGTTTTGAAATAATTTCCCCGTTGACCCGACAATTCCTATTTACTGGAAACATCTTATACATGTACATATTTGCAAGACTCACAAATAGAGCCAAATAGTAGCCAAGATAGGTGTGGTGATATAGGTATACCCCCTTTTTCTGCGATTTTCTCCAATTTCTACAGATTTAATTGACAAATTAAACGAAACTTACCTTGAAAAGGGAATGTGAAGTTTAGTTAAAATTTCATCGACCACAAGCTCCTAAGGGCCTCACACAGAGAGAGATGCGCAGCAATCTCAGCATCCCAAAAATCAGTCTTCAGAGATCGGATCGAGATACTGTTCTCTGCACTTCTTTGCATGCAGGGAACAAGATCTCGATCCATAACATGAGGAATCATTATGAAACGCCTCAAGGGAATTGGAGGGTGGGTGTGTGAGGCCCTTAGGAGCTTGTGGTCGATGAAATTTAACTAAACTTCACCTTCCCTTTTCAAGGTAAATTTCGTTTAATTTGTCAATTTCATCTCCCACAAGGCTCCTTAAGGGGCCTCACACAGAGATTTTAGAGATGATTCTTCTTGCATTGAAATAATGAATAAAATACCAACAAATTTGTTTGTTTTGTTCATTCATGTATTTACAACCATATATGCCCCTAAATGTTCAACTGTCCAAGACCGCATCTTGTAAAGTCTTTGCCTCTGAAATTGGTTCATTGTAATATTTCATAAATACTGACGAACTCGACCAGCCCGCAGTTTTCATAATAGTTTCAAGAGGAATTCCTGCCATATTAGCCTTGGAAGTAACTTCAAGTTGCGGCAGCTCTGATGCTATGCGGCTTAAATGTCAGGTCAAGGCCTGCTTGTCCCAACACCATTTTGACCCATCTAGATATAGTACTTTTCGACACTGGGTCATGAGGTTTAATAGTGCTGATTAATAATTTGTCATTTGTTCTTAATGTTCTTGTCCTTTCTATCATGTATTCGGAAAATGTTCTGACTATACATAATCCCGCGTCTTTATCATATCCTTTAAAAGTGATAATGTTTAAATGCTTCCCTGGTTTAGTTTGTTTTAAGAGATGGTTTGGTGCTATAGACACTTTGTCTTTTTCCACTTTCACGTCCTTCAGTTCTATCAAGTGTAGTGTCTGACTTCTCTGTGCTGATAACAAAAGAAACAACATGGTCAATTTGCATGAAAGCTGTAACAAAGTTTTGGTCTGTGTTGAACTTAGATAGTTTAACACAGTATCCACTGACCATGTTGTATATCTGGGCAAAGCTGGGCGGGCGACATACACTCCCTTCTTAAATCGTGTGATTTCTTCATACGAATTGATATCTATATTGCTACAGATTTTCAGGAAAGTGCTTATCGCCGACCTGGCTGTGCCCAGTGACCTGTATTGTAATCCTTGCACATATAATTGTGAGAGAAATTTCAGAATCACATTGATTGAGGGTTGAATGATGTTAATTTTGTTGCCACAGAACGAGAACCATTTTGAGAGATACACATCACCTTGTCCAACGTTGACGACGGTGAAACGGTTCCAACACCTTTCGCTACAAAATTTGATGGATGCGAATAATTTTTTTGTTTTGTTCAATGTTATATAAACGTTTGCGATGAAGTAAAACGCGCATCTAATGGAGAATTAACATGACTTTTTATTTCTGCGTGAACGAAAAACTGTTTTTTGTATATTTTTTCCAAACATTCGATCCAAAGTTGGTAAACAAGGTTCGGCCAATGTCTATTCGGCCGATTTCTACAGAAACTGTTCGTATTTTCCAAAATACGCACAAAACTGTAAGCAAACGAGCATTTTGCAATGACTTGTAGGCAAGATTGTGGGACGTTTGCATCGTTCTCGATAGATTTCCCCCCGAAAATCGCACAGGAAGAATTTTATGGCAAAAAGTAAAAACAACGCCGGTTACTACGGTACCAGAATTACCTGGAT
Source organism: Rugalucina vietnamica (assembly GCA_964017185.1). NCBI lineage: Eukaryota > Metazoa > Mollusca > Bivalvia > Lucinida > Lucinidae > Rugalucina > Rugalucina vietnamica. Next base: position 43,715 of record CAXHKS010000031.1, on the reverse strand, counting down.
TGTTGGATAGATGGGCATTCTAGCTTTACAAGATGCGGATTGTGTTACTAACTCGTGCCCTGCTTCTGCCTACATACCTCGGGAACTATACGTTCATTGGCATGGTTATCAACCCTAAAATGAAGAGATTCTAATGAAACACTTCCGTATTGTTATGAGATAGAAGTGGTTCCAATAGGAAAACAGGGCTTGTCCGTGACTCACCAATTGCACGTAATTATACTTTGAGGTACCTTGGTATTTTAAGTTTCACCAACCTTTCTGCAACCCTTTTAAATTGAAGTACTTTCTTGCTTGTACTTACTTACTCGCTCGATGATTCTATGACTGACTCACGCATTCGGAAGTTTCGAGTCGAAACATTATCCAATATGTTATAATAATAATAATAATAATAATAATAATCGTTTTCGACAATTTTTCCCCAAATGCACAGGAGGAATTTTATGACTTAATGAAAAAACAACGCCGGTTACAACGGTATTTACCTGGATTGTTGGATAGATGTGCATTCTAGCTTTACAATATGCGGATTTTGTTACTTATTTGTGTCATGCTTCTGCCTACACTCCTCTTTCATGTAGGTTTCGGGAACTTAACGTTAATTGGCATCGACATCAAGTCTTCAGTGAAGCTTATTATTTTTTTTTATGAAACGGTTCCGTATTCTTGTATTGTAATAAGATAGATCGTGTCTCATTGTAGAAAAGGTTTCCGTTAGCCATATAAGACACTACTAATTTCTAATTAAACTCCTTCGTATTTTTTCTTACTTCAGAACTGACTCATTAAGATTAAGATGTTTCTAGCAACTCTTACCAAACTAAAAAACAAAAACAACATATCTTACTGTTCTGGAAAATAAACGTTCCTCTGATCAACCCGATTTTCTCCCATGAATTAGATTTTTTAAAAAGACTTTAAAAATGCTTAAGCCATATAGTAAAATAACTTCTTTGTCTGCCTTATTGACAATCAATGATTAAAACAGATCATTTAAGAGCAGTGAACATATTAATGAGAAAGGGGTGGGTCATACCATGGTTTCGAATACTCAAGTAACCTTTTAGATTTGGCAACAAAGAGAATTACTGTAAATTTGTAACTTTCAACAGGGAAGTCAACACAAAGACTAGTACTATCCAAATGGCAAAGTACCGTATTGTTACTTGCAGAATAAGACAATATAAGTGGAGGATGCGAAAGGAGTCATCATTGACCTTTTAATAAATCAAAGATAAAAAAAAGATCCACATTCGTTTCAAACGCAAACCTTAGAGACTTCCATTGAAGACCGAGCTCCAATTGAACAATTCTGCTGAAAAGATAATCTTCTCCCCATTGAAAAGATCTTGTTTTGTTGGGATTTTTTTACACAGACGTGATATTCCATTTTCTGACAAAAAATAAGTAAACTTATGTTCTCTTTCATTTCATTCAGACGCAACATAAATTATTTATTATCTTTACTTCCTTATTTGGGAAACGAGGTATAACACATCGAACAGTACAATGAATATGACGTAAGCATATAACCCGTCTGAATTCCACTGAACCGTCTAGCATTTCATGTACAGCATATTCATTCATATTCGCAGCGTTATACCTTGATACATAATAGAAAACACAACACCATATACGTGTGTGATGGCGAGCACAGACCGGAGCACGTTATCTTTATTCGAATACAAATTTCACAAACAATCAATTGACAGCCAGCTTAATTTTTCAAAGTGTGTTTATGAAAGCTTTAAACACATTAAGTTGGAAACGGTCCCTTATCATGACTCTCCAACAGTATGAAGTACATAGATCCATCTCGTATACTATACATGCCAAATCTGAAAGGAAACTAAAACAAAACCAAGAATTAAAATAACATTTAACGCTTTACACGTATAAGCTTTACACAAAAACTTTGTGAACGCTACGCACATATAAACTAGACTGACTAATCACATTTCGTCGTGATTCGCGTGACTGAACAGAAATAAAATTCTGACTCGAATCAACAGTTATAACTGAAAATTGCGAAATATGTTATAAGCACCATTTTAATTTTTTTTTTCCAAGTTCTGTGTTCTCAAAAAATCACTTAAAAACTTCGGATTGATTCAACTACATGTATTGCATATTACAAATGAAATTTTGTACATGTAACATTGGTATTTTGAAATTAAACACTGATTGACAACATCGATCATAAGTTTAAACAAACGTTGCATGATCCCTACTTTATGCATTGCATAAAGCCTAGTGCGTGTTGTTGAACAGATATGATATGTCCATTTCAAAAAGCATTACTCATTTGAACAGGTGCCTTTGAAACAAAGCAACAAGTTTCAACAAAATAATCTGAAATGGTCTATGTATTCGATATTCACACTATTTTACTCCTAAACCATCTTCCATGAACGAAAAAAACGGACCACTTGCATTATTTTCCAAATAGCTGTACTACATGATACCTCGAAGGAAGATCACATATTGCTTCGAGATGATACCAATAACAAATTACATTTGAGAAACTGAATTTACATCACGACTTGCGTCATCGGTCTGTAGCAACACATTTGGTACATTCAGGTTTCGATCCGGACTAACCACTAGAAACATGTATGTGTGGTCACGTGATAATGGCTGCATAGTCGTTAAAATTTGGAGCTCCGGGTTTTAGGAGTTTTAGAATTGCCCTAATGTTTATTTGAACTTGGTTTATAACAACTGTGATAATATAAGGAGGGCTGATTCGTTAAATTTCGTTTTGTGGTCGAAAGGACATTTTTAAGGGAATACTGGACAAATATCGATGTGAGTAGATTTCGACTATTGACTACACATGGACTTCGTTATATAATACATTATTGAACGCTTGAATTGTATTGAGCTGTAACGAGACATAACGAATACACAACACAACACAATAAAATACACATATGATGGCTAGTAGTTCTGTTGAGGCGATGGAATCTGATCCAGTTGAAGCTAGCAGCAAACGCAAAGGTTCGCCACTCTCAAAAGAAGATGCTAAGAAGCAGTCTGTTGATCCTGCCTCACCCGGACCCATGCGTAGACAATCGTCCTTGCCTAATATAGCGAAAACTTCAGCGACCAAGGGAAAAGGTTCGAATATGGCTTTTTCGGACATGGTCAAAATTACATTCAATGATCCTACTTTTGCCAAATCAGTGGCTCCTGTCATGTATGATATGTTGTCTCCATTAATACAAGACACTATTAAGTCTGCAGTCAAAGCTGTTACTTCTGATCTGAAAACTACAGTCGTTGATGAGATGGTTAAATCGAACAATGAGCTCCAGCAGCTGGTGAAAGATCAAACTGAAATCATTAATACCCAGGCATTAACTATTGAAAAACAAAAAAAGCTGATTGATAATCAAAACACACTCCTGGATTCAAAATCAGCCAGGATCGAAGAACTAGAGTGTAATACAGATTATTTGCTGATAGAGATGGACTCGTTAAAGGCCGAGTTAAATGATCTTGAGCAATATGGCCGCCGCAACTCACTGAGGTTGAACAACTTCATTCCAACGACCCCTACAACTGATGAACATGACCTGGCAAATAGTGTTTGTAATTTTCTGAACCAAAAGGTGCTCAAGGGAGCCAATCCGCTGAACGTGCGTGACATTGAACGGTGCCACTTCATTGGTCGTACCAGAATAGGTCGTCCCAAGCAAATAATTATTAAATTCGCGCACTATCAAGACAGGAAACGTGTTTTCGGGGCTAAGTCTAACTTGAAGGATAATCCGCACAAAATATTCTTAACGGAAGACTTAACATCAGCAAATCATGTTGTCGTGAAGCAGCTCCTACCGCTCAAGAAAAACAAGAAAATTGATAGTTTTTGGACAATGAACGGTCAGATATATGTAAAAAAGGAACAACTGAGTGACCCTGTGAAAATTCGTGTCAATGACTTGATAGATGAAAAGTTAAATATCGAACTCGAGGCTTCTGAAGACGAACCTGCTGGTGAGCCCCTTACAGGGGCAATGTACTAACATTAAAACCGCCTTGATTTTTGATCGATGCATCATGGAAAAGTAATGATATGCTAAGTTTTTTGTTAGCTCATATTGTTGACAAATGCGTGGATCAGATGTGCTAGGGCACAAGCTGATCTGTGCATTTTGCAATTCTTTATGCCAGCTTTGAGAAGCATAATTTACTCGATGCATGAACTTAAAGAAAGTGCTTTTGCACAGCCTAGTTTGATTCCGACCTGGCAGATTTCTCTTGACGCTATAATTGATGTACGATCTATGTTACTATTGTTTACTATACTTGTAAATATGTTACGAATTTTCATTGACCAATGTCCTAATATTCTGACCGTTGTCACGTGCAATCATAATTGGTTATATTTAGACCCAATGATTTGATCGTGTCAATTATTTACGGTGACAATCAGCATTGACCTATATTACACCCTGCTGAGCACGTTCAATGTGTTTTCATTCAAGAATTAGATAACCAGTATTTTGATACGTCCATGTAATTTACTACTCTGAAACATAATAATGAATGTGGTCATATTTCATTTGCTTTCTTGCTAATGTGGGTGCATCACACATGGGATGCTTAATACTTTACGATAGTACATTGTTTAAGCATGGAAGCTATGTAAATGAACATGGAGTGTTTAAACAATATTCTAGCATTTTTACGAGATACCCAACTCTAAAATACATTCAATGGAACCATTGGATTTTTGAATTAGTAAACCACGATATAGTAAACCAGTAAGACCAGATAACGCAAGGGAGACAACTCGATGAACGTTATATGATAACGGTTTCAAGATTTGATTCTCTTTGTATAATGTTTTGACCAATGTCACATGCATTCTTACCTTGTCATACTACTCAAGAACGTTGTTTAGACCACAAACGTATGCATGTATAATCTGTAATTTCTTTACTCCTAAAATTTGGCTCAAATGTCATGTCAGCTGATTACGATCCAGTATTGTATTTTTATACTTTTTGTTTTTTATCTTTTTTATATTATCTTAGTTTTTGGGTGTCCTTCCCAAGAATGTTCCAAGGCAGCATCAATGAGGGGGCCAACCGTGATCCTCACTCTATTGTATTGATTTGTTTCCAATGGGAATTTGTTTAGAACAGTGGAGGGTCGCGGTTGGCCTTTTTCATCGATGCAAAATCGGCGGTCATCATACATTCTTGCTAAACATTAATCCCATATGGTTTGTACGGGAGTTGCTGAAAAATGTGTTTTTATTTTTCAACATGTTTTGTGGAAAATTTCATAGGCTCCTAGATGCAAGTATTTTAAACTATCAATTTTCAATTATCATGATCCTATTGCTGTTAGAAGCTGGAGATGTCGAAAGAAACCCAGGGCCAAATCCTGATCATACATTATCCTTTCTTCATCTAAATATTAGGAGTATTAGAAACAAAATTGACTTTTTAAAAGATAACTTTATGGACTTTGAAGTCTTGTGTTTCTCAGAAACGCACTTAGACATAACGGTATCGTCTGAATCATTAGGTATTTCTGATTGCTACAGCAATCCTTATAGAAAGGATAGAAACTCACACGGGGGTGGATTGTTAATGTATATTAATACGAGCCTTGCACATAAACGTAGACCGGACCTGGAAATTTTTTGCGATGAGTCTATATGGGCAGAACTAAAAGTCAAACAAGAAATATATTTGATAGGGTTATTTTATAGTCCTACAACAGCAGATCAAACTTTTTTTAACAATTTTAATGTAAACATTGAAAGGGCATTGGAGATTTCAAATAATCTAATTTTGGTGGGGGACTTAAATGAAGATTTGTTGAATATTAACTATCGAAATTTGAGAGATATCTTATTAATTAATTCTTTGCAGAATGTTATAAGTAGCCCTACTAGACAAAATGCGATTTTGGACCCCATATTAATACACGAGGACATGCCTTATTGTGATAGTGGCGTAATAGACACACCCGCAAATATTAGTGATCACAAGGCCACATTTCTTATCATTCCCTTTGATTATGAAATCAAAACTTCAAACACAAGATTGATATGGCTCTATAAAAAGGCTAACTTTGAAAATTTAAAATACAAATTATCAACCCAAAACTGGGATTGCCTAACTGAGGGATCTATAGAAGAAGCCTGTACTACATTCACAAACATTTTTCTTGACATGGTGAAAACGTGTATACCTTCTAAGGAAATAACTGTAAGACCCGATGATAAGCCCTGGTATGACCACGAAATAAGGCATTTCACCTTAAAACGGGATAGGGTCAAACGAAAATTAACTAAATCATGCAGTAATGTCTTGAGAGAACAATATAAACATCTTAGAAATAAAGTCAATAACCTAAAAAAGCATGCAAAAGAAAAATTTTATAATAATCTTGAATCTTCAATAACTGACTTTTACAGTAATGATAGGGAAAGCACTTTAACTAAAGTACCCATCTATTATACATATGGCGACAGATTTTTATCAGTAATGCATGCACGAATCAGAAACAAATGTAGCAACTTGTCAAATGACCTGTGTCTCAATCATCTAACTCAAAATCCCTTTTGTAGCTGCAACTCCGAAATCGAAAACGCAGAGCACTATTTCTTTCGTTGTCCTAAGTATGTTAACGAACGTATAACTATGTTTCGTGAAACACATAGTTTTAATCCACTTAACTTAAACAAGCTTCTCACCGGTGATAGTAATCTAACTATTGAGAATAACGCAAAAATATTTGAAGCAGTTCAAAAGTATATCAAGAATACTAAGAGATTTTCAAATACATAGACAACCCAACGACATATTTTACATTTATTATATAAAATACCCGTATGCTTTGCTTGTTCAAACGTTTGTTATTGTTGTTGTTTTTTCATCTATTCACCGCTGCTGACCCTTGCTATGGACTTCTTGACAGGACACTCAATTCACTTAATTACTTTATCAATTATTTATTTACTTATTTATTTATTTATTTATCATTTTATTTATTTATTTATTTATTTATTTATTTATTTATTTATTTATTTATGTCAGCTGACTACCTTTAAAATTTATTTCTATATGTATATATTTCAATGTAAATCAAAATCAAGACTCTGCATTTATGTATTTTGTATTTGTATTTATAATCATGTGACCATATAATATTTGTTGATGTTGTACATATTAGGGGGAGGGCCGTAACTAATGTTGGAAGAACTTGTGGCCCAACCCCATTGCTTACATGTTCATGTAGATATATGGCAATAAAATATGTTTAAACTAACATGTATGTGTTTCACTGTACACTGCGGTATACCATGAGCTATGGGTACAGCGGAAACTAGCAAGCTCTTTTAAACCTGCACTGAAACATTTATATCAAACATATGGGTGGGTCGGGGGTGGGGGTGGGCAAGCGCACAAAACCTAACTCAACTGCTCCGTATCGTCTGTCAAGCCTCGAATGACCTTGAGACTTATGCATTCATTATTTATACCCTCACTGAACAGTACTCAGTCTAGATTCACGCAATTCATGAGCTTAAATGATATTATATCATCGACTTGAAGCGATATACTCATGCTAAAATCACTGAACATTTACCGTATTTACTAATGCACACGAAACGATAATACATCTTTCCCTATAAGACTTGCATTTAAAACCCAAATTACTTCAGTATAAATATATTTATGTTCTCTTTCATTTCATTCAGACGCAACATAAATTATTTATTATCTTTACTTCCTTATTTGGGAAACGAGGTATTACACATCGAACAGTACAATGAATATGACGTAAGCATATAACCCGTCTGAATTCCACTGAACCGTCTAGCATTTCATGTACAGCATATTCATTCATATTCGCAGCGTTATACCTTGATACATAATAGAAAACACAACACCATATACGTGTGTGATGGCGAGCACAGACCGGAGCACGTTATCTTTATTGGACTAAAAAAGAAAGGGCATCAAATGTTTTAAGAAAACAACTTTGATTCACCTACAATACAAAATATGCCAATGCCGGCTATTGTCATGCTACAATCACGTGCTCCGATTTCAATCGTTGTAAACATAACTTCTCACCAAAACAGTCGTAACCTCATAAAGCCAGAAAATCCGTTAATAGATTATTTGTGACCTCAAAATCTTTTGACCCAGAGAGTCAGAAAAAATCAGTTAATAGATTATTTTGACTTCTCAACTCAACACCCACACGTCTCTGCAGCAGAGCCCTATATCTGTGCAGCACAGATACGTACGTTAACACTTACCTACACTCATAACTTGCAGCTCATCTAACACAATGCGCAGTTTTCAAATCAGAAACCCCTACTTATCACAACCGTAAATGCAACCCAACCAACACCATAAAACACATATCTCTGCAGCAGAGTCCTATATCTGTGCAGCACAGATACGTACGTTAACACATAACTACACTGATTACTATCAACTCTCAGTTCATCTAACACAATGCACAGTTTTCAAATCAAAAACAACCGTAAATGCGACAAAACACCTCTGCAACAGAGCACAAAATCTGTACAGCATAGAGAGATACATTAACCCACAACTGCCCTCATTTCTAACAGCTCTCAGTTCATCTGACAACATAATGCACATGTTTCGAATCAGAAACTTCCAACTAATCAGGACCGTAAATGAAACAAACCAACACAATAATCCACACATGACTAGATGCAGAAGAGCCCTATTATGATGCAGCATAAATACGTACATTAACACATAGTGTCCTCGTTTTTAACAACTCAGTTCATCTAACGGCACGATGTGCAGTTTTCAAATCAGACACTTCAACTCATCAGAACCGTAAATGCAACCACCATTGCCATAATACGGGTACACACGTTCCTGCAGCAGAGTCGTAAATCTGCAGCACAAATACGTACATTAACCCATAACTGCCCTCATTTTAACAGCTCAGTTCATCTAACACCACAATGCTCAGTTTTCAAACTAGAAACCCCAACTACATGTAATCACAGCCTTTAATACAACAACCAACGGCATAATACACACGTCTCTGCAACAGAACCTAACAATTATATCTGCAGTACAGATACGTACATTAACCCATAACTGCTCTTATTTTAACAGCTCAGTTCATAAACACCAAAATACACAGTTTTCAAAACAGAAACTCCCAACTACATGTGATCACAGCCTTAAATGCAACGACCAACGCCATAATTACATACGTCTCTGTTCCTCTAACAGCACATGACACAGTTTCCAAACCAGAAATTCCAATATGCAATCACAAACTTAAATGCAATAACCAACGTCATAATACACACGTCTCAGTAGCTGAACCTTTATATCGCAGCACAGATACGTACATAACTTCCCTCATTTGTAACAGTTCAGGTCATCTAATGCCTCAATGCACAGTTTTCAAAGCAGAAGATCTAACTACATGTAATTACAACCGTAAAAGCAACCAACAAACACCATAATACACACATCTCTGTACAACCCTAAATCCTAATCACAACCATAAAAATCCTAATCACAACCATAAAATTTAATACAACCAACTAACGCCATATTCGCAGGTAGAACCCTCATGCAAGAAATTACATTGATCCTTAAACTGCATAAACATATAGACTTTAAAATAGTCTATCGATCACGTTCATAATTCAACAAAACGATCTGCAAATCTTTTAAATTAGGAAGCTTCGAAACAGATAAATCGTTACGTAAATACTTATCTTTATTTGGCTGTGTGCTGTAACATTTAACTTGTCCAAATCATAACCTTCAACAGCTCACCATTGGGGACTGCATACCTGTTTTCGTAAACCATTGAAACTCATCTCTACAACCCTTCTTTGTTTAAAGCCCGTGCATTTACTCTGACGTCACCATTATCTCTTTGGTCCTGAATTCCACCTCCAGTGCCGACTCCATAGTTCTGCCATCATGGTAACCAAGTGTACACAAGAAGTACTACTTGACTTAGTGCTACTATACCACCAGTGACGAATTTATTTCATAAAAATTATAAAATTATAAACAAAAACGACAAGTTCAATTACATTTTGATTAATATATATTGAACTTAACAATACGTCCATTCGCATAAAATCGGCGTATGTGTATTCGAGTAAAAGCCCACAATCAGAAATCCACTAACAAATGAATTATCAAAAAAAAGAAAAACGCCTATAGATAACATAACTGTAAATCAGCGCAATAATCGACTTAAAATGAATTATTACTAAAACGTAGAACATGTAAGCGAAACGCAAAAAAATAAAACACTCATTTCGTTTCTGCTAAGACACAGATTCTCTTGCTGACTGTCAACTTTTCCACACTGTCGGCGACAAGGCAAGCGCACAAAACCTAACTCAACTGCTCCGTATCGTCTGTCAAGCCTCGAATGACCTTGAGACTTATGCATTCATTATTTATACCCTCACTGAACAGTACTCAGTCTAGATTCACGCAATTCATGAGCTTAAATGATATTATATCATCGACTTGAAGCGATATACTCATGCTAAAATCACTGAACATTTACCGTATTTACTAATGCACACGAAACGATAATACATCTTTCCCTATAAGACTTGCATTTAAAACCCAAATTACTTCAGTAGACTATAATAAATATATATATATACGTATCAATTTGATTTTTTAGTGTATTTCGGGTATAGCATTCCAAATAACTATATGAGGCAATATACGGTTAACAGAAGGTGCATGTATGATATCACTGAGGGGGAGATAAATCATTTGTTTGTATGTTTGTTCTTGCTTTGACGTTCCAGTCAACAGTAACTGTTGTGGCCAGATTTGGAAGTGCTTTGACATTTTGTGGGACTGCTATTCTAGATTGGGGTGCCATTTGAAATCCATTTTTTGCTCCAACACAGCATACATGTATATCTCATATTATATTTATACCGCAGAAATTACTTCGTTCATTTTACATTGCTGAAAATATTGAATATTTAAGAAATAGATCAGCTCTAGCAGTGAGTTGTGAGATCAAATCACGAGCGCGCAGCGGGAGTGATTTATCTGCGTACAACTGACTGACAAACAGTGAATTATTACTCAACAATTCACGCAGTAGAGCTGATCTTTTTCGATTCTTACACGCAATAAACAAAATAAAATCATTTTAAACCTTCAGTTTCTCAATAAATTTTCGACCATTGCACTGATGAAATTCCGCCAAACTTTTGACGTTACCGCAAATAATTGTCTACACATGTTTGTTACGTTTTAACGCGTTGAAATGACGTTACATCGTCTAACGTCAAGGTGTGTTAGAATTTTCCATATTCAATAGTTTAGAATGTTTTCGATGGAAACATGTCATATTCAATAGTTTTCACGGGTCTAAAGAAGCAAGTTCCCGGCGGGACTACTTTCGATAGTACAGTAAGTCGCCATTGAAAAAAAATATCTGGCAGCCTTTTTCCATTTCCATTTCAACTAAACGAACGACGAAACTAGAAAAAATACAGATTTCCTCGCACAATAAATACACTAAAACTTCATTTCAAGACAAATACCTCAAATTTTGGAAGAACAATAATTTAAAAGTGTTTGTACTCCGAATTTCTAACTTTGTTCATGACATTTTCGATCGCAACGACGCCCAAGAGTCACGTCGACGTCATCAATTTTACTGCAACGTCACGGTTCTCGCGTACACAAAGGCGAAACTCTGCGTGTGTTGCAATATGATGATAAGTCGTCAGAAACGATACATTTTTACATGAAATGTGGCCAAATGAAATGTCTATCAGGACTGGAGATGCCAGGAATAAGCATTTACCTTCCATTGCGTTCTTTAGGGTATATACATGTAATGAAAAGGTTATTGAATGAAAATCGTAAAATATTCGGAACTCGTTCATTTGGGTGAGATTCACTCACAAGCTCGTGCGTCCTCGACATATGAACTCGTTCAGAATAGTTTTCGACATTCATTCAATAACCTATCATTTTTATTATTATTATTGTTATTATTATAACATATTGGATAATGTTTCGACTCGAAACTTTCGAATGCGTGAGCCAGTCATAGAGTCTTTGAGCGAGTAAAGTAAGTACAAGCAAGAAAGTACTTCAATTTAAAAGGGTCGCAGAAAGGTTGGTGAAACTTATAATACGAAGGTACCTCAAAGTATAATTACGTGCAATTGGTGAGTCACGGACAAGCCCTGTTTTCCTATTGGAACCACTTCTATCTCATAACAATACGGAAGTGTTTCATTAGAATCTCTTCATTTTAGGGCTGATAGCCACGCCAATAAACGTATAGTTCCCGAAACTACATGAAAGAGGCAGGGCACGAATTAGTAACACAATCCGCATCTTGTAAAGCTAGAATGCCCATCTATCCAACAATCCAGGTAATTCTGGTACCGTAGTAACCGGCGTTGTTTTTACTTTTTGCCATAAAATTCTTGATGGGCATTTTTCTGGGGAAAATCTATCGAGCACGATGCAAACGTCCCACAATCTTGCCTACAAGTCATTGCAAAATGCTCGTTTGCTTACATTTGTTTGCGTATTTGGAAAATACGAACAGTTTCTATAGAAATCGGCCGAATAGGCCTTGGCCGAACCTTGTTTACCAACTTTGAATCGAATGTTTGGAAAAATTATACAAAAACAGTTTTTCGTTCAAGCAGAAATAAAAAGTCAAGTTAATTCTCCATTAGATGTGCGTTTTACTTCATCGCAAACGTTTATATAACATTGAACAAAACAAGAAATTTATTCGCATCCATCAAATTTTGTAGCGAAAGCACCGTAGTAACCGGTGTTGGAACCGTTTCACCGTCGTCAACGTTGGACAGGGTGCACATTGTATTGTTTTTTGGTAGATTCTCTCCATGATTTGAGAATAAGGTCTCTAGCTTGTCTGGGGATTCCTTTGGATTTAAGGGTTTTCCGGATATAGGAAAACACCCCAGGTTCATCTTCCTTAGTGGATACTGTACTGTTGGTTTGTGCGGAAGATGTAGAATGTTTCTTGCTTGCGGCAGACGATAACATTGACCCACAATCAACCGAAGAAGGCTCGGCCACTAGTTCTGTGTTGGCCAAATTGGAGCTATCAAAATTGCCTTTGTCTCGCCTTCTTCCATTTTCTGCGGTATCCGTGGGATTAGCCTGAAAGGCGGAAAAATGAAGAACAGTTTATTATCCCAGGTTATGGAAAAAGCATCAATGGCACAAGCATTTGGATCTGGCCTACGAGAAACATATTGGCTCAGTTTGTTATTCAGTCTTGATGCAAACAAGTCAATTTGCAACCCTGGGTATAAGTATGAATAATCTTAAACATTTCAGTAGATAATGACCACTCTGTATCATCATTTTCTGTTCTTGATTCTTCATCTGCAATACAGTTTTCTTTACCAGGTACATGAGCTGCACTGATATGAATTTTTCGTTCTATACACCAGAACCAAATTTCTCTTGCAAGAGAGTCTAATTCGGGAGATTCCCCCCCCCCCCCCCAACTTGTTTATGTATGCACAACTAGTGGTGTTATCCATGTAAACCCTAACATGTGTATTGTCTATGTTTTTACAGAATGTGTGTAAGCTTAACTGACATGCTTTTAATTCCAGGATGTTTATATGCGCATCTTGTTCTGCACCTGACCATTTCCCCCCGTCCGTATTTCCTGACTTTCATTGTACGCACCCCAGCCTGTATTCGACGCATCAGAGAACAGGACCAATTGTGGAGGTCCATATGATTTTGGTTTATAACTGTCTTGAATATTATCAATCCACCACATGATAACGGTATACTTGTTTTGGAATGGTCATGAAACTGTTATAATTTCCATAATGTTTTTAAGCTCCTGTTCTTTAACTTTCTCTAATGGTTTATAGAACAGTGGTGCATAAGCTACCCCTTGTTGTGTTGCTACAAGTTTGCCAATTACTTGAGAGAACTTTCTTATTGTTACTCGTTTTTTTGTTCTAGAGTTCATGACACAAGTGAATTATTTCTAGGCGTCGCTCCGGAGGGAGTCTGACAGTCATTGTGACTGAGCAAAGTAAAACCCCCAGAAAAATGATCTGCTGAGTAGGTTCAAAAACTGATTTTTCTGGTTGTACTGTAAGACCTAGAGAGTCCATGAGTTTCACCGTGTCTGTAATGTTCTTTTTGCATAATTGGTATGTGGCTCCTTGCAAACATGAATCGTCAATGTATGCTGAACTAATGTGTCCTTTTGCACGTAACTTAGCAAAAACAGGTTTTAAGATCTTTGTGAATACACGTGGTGAATGAGTTAACCCCGTTATAAGTGCCGTAAATTGATATTTTTGGTTGTCATGAAAAAACCTAAAGAATTTCCTGTCTTTCAATCGGATTGGAATCGAATAGAATGCCTCAGAGAGGTCCACTGAACCAAAGTAACAATTTTTCCTCATAGCATCAATGGCTGATTGTAAGGTTTTTGTCAATGCATGTTTTGTTGAGGGTCTTAAGGTTGAGAATAATTCTAATTCTAATTCTGCCATCTTTCTTTGGTCTAAAAAATATATTTGAAATGTATTCTCCATCATTTGTGTCTGTGACCTTTTCAATGATGTTGCATTTAAGAAATCTGTCTATTTCATTTGAGATTTGTTGATTTTCTTCCTTGGAAAAGTGAATTGGTTTTGGGGGGAGACACTGGTCAGGAATTTCATCTAATTCAACGGAATAGCTACAAATTGTATTTCTTATCCATGTATCAGAAGTTATTTTGAACCAATTGTGTTTAAATTGTTTAGTTTTCCCTGCTTCAAAGTTTTCTGGTTTGTTTTCCAGTTCAAAAGCTTTGTATAAAAGTGCATTCTGTTCTGATTTCTTAATTTGTGGAAAATTCTTCTTTACAAACGGATTGGGGAGAGAGATACCTACTGAATTTATTTCCTTGAATGATTCTTTTTGTTGATTTGTGGATTTTTGTTGTTGTGGTTGTTGTTGTTGTTTTTCATGAAGTTTTTCTGGTGGTACTTGTTGAAACTCTGCCCGCCTTGTTTGAAGTTGTAGGACGACTTGTTGTTTCGGTCGCCCCCCTTCTTTGACAAAAAATGTTGTTGCTAGAGTGTGACATTTCCTTTAGTGCCCTCCAATTTTTTGACCGCCTCGAGGAAACTTCGTTGTGGAAGGTTCCTCTGGTACTAGCGTCCTGAACTTTGGCTGAAGATCTTTCTTGATGTCATCCATCCTTTTTTGGTTAGTCTTTTTATGGTGAGACACAGGATCTTGAATGCATCCATGATGTGGGTCTTGGCTAGTCCTGAGTCGTTGGCTTGTAAAGCATCAAGTGCCTTCGTGATTGGTGTTACGGCAAGACTGTAGCTATTTAAAGCTGTCTGTCTTACGTAGTCGACTTTCTTGACATCCCGGCGTAGTTGTCGCCAGAGGAATTCTTCTACCTTTGGCGCTTGAAGGTTTGCCACATTCCTCGGTCGTAGGTGTTTCTCCGTTAGTTTTTGTAACTTTTCATCATCTTTCTTGGATTTTGGGCCCCGGACAGCTTTATTAGTGATCCTAGCGATCTGGTCTCCCACAGCTACCCCGGTGCCATCGTCGGGCTGGAGGTAATCTTCCAGCTCATCAATGGGATCGACTTCTTCCGCCGGGTCTTGCTCTGGTTCCAAAAAGTGTTCCAATTCATCGTCTAATTCCTCCTCAGATACTTCTTCGATCCCATCTGGTAATTGGTTAGCCACTTGGTTGTCAGGCACGTTGTTGTTTGGTAATGGGATGTCCGGTTGTGATGAACAACCGGGTTGTTGGTAGTCCGGTTGTGCTGAACGGCTGTTTTGATGCAGGTGCATCCTCATTTTCTCCTTGACTTTTGCGTTTTAGTTGCCCAATATCTTTCCGCATAGTCTGCACTGCTTCCGCTAAGGTTTTTATGTCCTTAGCGACCTGACTATATTGATGTAATTGCGCCGATAATTTTGACACCATTTTGTCTATGCCCTGTTGAGTAACCGGGTCGCTTTTCTCCCCGTCGGCGCCTCCCTCATTATTTTGGCTGCCTGGCGCATGCGTGGATTCCACGTGGTCGCCATTTCCGCCCTGGCCGTCCGCCAAGTTATCCATACCGGCGCTCTGAATTCCCGGTTCAGATGGTCTGAAATTTAAAGAGAAACTCGAGTAATTTATGTCTTGGTTATAATAAGACACTCGAATAATTGGAAAATTGATTTCACTCGAGTCCCCAAATAATGCGTGGTCGCAAAATGAATTTTACAAAACGAACTATTTTGTAACGAATCTCGCGCAGTAATCTGCGCCAAAGTACAAAATAGTGCGTACACGTGCTGCTGTACGCTCAAATTATAGTCCGTATCAATGACCCAACAATCCCACATAAAACGGGACAATCAACGCCAAAAATGGCATGCAGATAATACAGATCGTAAAATCTGAGCTAAAACACTAATAAGGCCGAATCGCGTTGTCGCGAATGTGGCTAAAAATTGTAAACAATAACAATGGCGGCGACGACGACGTTTGTTGTCAAACTTTTTGTCGCAAAACTAGAAAGGAAATTAACGTTTCTGAGTGTGATCACAGTCTACACACTGCATGGAATGAATAAACAATTGTTAATACACACAAAAATAATTAAATTACCGTTATATAAGGTCTCCCGAAATCGCTCGTATGAACGTTTTCAGGGAATTTGAACAATGGCGATTCCAGGAAACTTTATCGAAGTTGCACTTTCACAATGAATTAAAGTTATCAAAACACGTATTTCATATTCAAAACTTACCGATACAAAATACAAAATCACTCAATCACTGTCCTATAATGTTTTTTGAAGTTTTCCTTCGTAAAGACGAACAAAATATCGTAAATTTAATATTTTTTCTCGAATTCTCTAAAAGACTGTTTCTCGGTGCTGGTAAAGCCTCGCTCTGTTTTTTGGGATGCTGAGATTGCTGCGCATCTCTCTCTGTGTGAGGCACCTTAAGGAGCCTTGTGGGAGATGAAATTAAAATCAAAAATCAAATGACTTATCTATTGTAGAATAGAGTCATATAACTTTGCTAAAGCAATCGTTTGATACCAATTTCAACACTTTAGGGGTTTGGTTGCTGAGATACAAGTCATTTTGTAGTTATTCCCGTTTATTTATATTTACTTCAAACTCATTTCTGACGAAGCGTTTAGATATTATTCGCTACCAAAGACACTTTGTGGAAAAAAGAATTAGATCGCCAACACCAGAGGAAGGTTAAATATGGATCAGACCAACACCTGAGGATGATGATGTTTGCACAGAATGCTGATTTAAATAGCTCACCTGAGCCGAAGGCTCACAAGGTGAGCTTATAGTAGACATTTTTCACTTTTGAACGTAAATGCTGCTGGCGCTTGCGGTTACGACTTTGTGTGTGATGGGCGACGACTCGTGAGGGCATATTTGAGACGAAGGCGAGGGGCGATATGAAGAATTACTTAGTCAAAACTACCAACAGCCCACCGGAGGTGTATTAAATGAGACACGCAAAAAACGAAATTGTCCAAGACGCCTAGCTGAATAGTTCAGTAGGTAGAGAGTAAGACATAGAATCGAAAGGTCCTGGGTTCGAGTCCGGGTAGGACAAAAATTATTTTTCCTTTTCTTTGTTTCTTCCTTTTTTCGCACCTGTGACAGTAAAGCTTAAAAAATTAAAAAGAAATAAAAAAAAAGGAAAAAAAGAAAATAAAATTTTATCTATTGGCAAATGCAAGAATCACAAAATGCAATGCTGCATTTAATACTAAAGTTTCTGGATTAAACTGTCTAGTGAGAAGGCAGACCGCATGTATAGGTTTTTTATAGGTCTTGTTGGAAGCCGAGATATTGATCGTCATTAGAAGAACGGATCAGCGACCGATCCTAACGTCAACATTTATTTCCTGACTGGCTGGTACAGATAATGTGGATAGGATAAGCTGACCGCCTCTAATGACTAAAAAAATACGCAAGCGTCCCCCGTGGCCGAGCAGTTCAGAGCGCTGTTTCATAATCACTTAATCATCTCACCGTTGTGTCTGGTGTGAGTTCGAGACCCACAATGGCCACATGTGGGACAGGCCAAGTTCTGTTTGCGGGTGTGTCAGGCGGTTTTTCTCGGGGTACTCCCGTTTTCGCCCCACCTACTGTTTGGCGCTTTTCATATGAGCTGAAATAATCTTGAAAGGGACGTAAAACTGAATTTTAACAAATACACAAGACACCAAATCAAAAAGTATAGTCACGGTACATGTTCAGATATATGTGTATTACGTATTAGATGTAAAACTACAGTTTCACGTGCTATCTCGTGAGCGAACGATGTTTATTTTGTCGATGTCTCGTTTTGAGTACATTCGACAGTAGGAAGAGCGATGGGGGCAATACCCTACATGTAGCTACAATATGCCTAGCCACACAACTGTTTTTGTTAATTGTAGACTTTCAACAGTATTTCTGCCATATCGAGTGCGATGGTTACGATGTAGAAAATTAATTTGGCAAGACATAAGCTTTCGTTCTGATCCTCATTTATTCTGTGTGATAGTATGCGTGTTGTTTCATCTGGTTGAATTCAAATAAATAAATTAAAATCAAACTAACACAATTATATTATTTTCATGAGTTTCTAAAGTGTTTCCGTAGAGGACGCATAGTGTTTCAGTCGCCCCATAGTTTACTTTTGATGTTCGCCATTTTCACATACACGTAGAAGCAATTTTGGACACTACACATTCTGTCAAAGTGCACAAATTATTCATTTGTTTCACAAATAATGGTGTATACAGTCTTCACATTGACACGTGTTTTCTTAAGATTATTGCCTCGTGTATTGCCTTCAAGTTAACAGAATGGACGCTGGTCTTGTTTGGAAAGAGCTTGTAATTTTGTTTTTTATGCCTGTTGTTAAATTGCTTGTGATGTGTTGCACCGCCATGTCTCTCCCGCCTGGTGTCTATGTTAGGATGGGAAATTTAATTGTATAGATTCTTGGTCATTCTATTGTTACTTGATTACAGATAAGGGTCTCATTGTGCTTATTTCTGATCATAATGATGCGTTTTTATACAATTTTCGGCCCGTTCAAGATTATTTTAGTTCATATGAGACGGGTTAATCAGTAACAGGAGGAAAAGAGGAGAACCCTGAGAAAACGAACTTGCACACCCACAAGCAGAACTTGGTTTTGTGTCACCCTTGATTGTAAGACTGATCAATTGGGCAGCAACCTAAGGCGAAGAGTTCATTGTCTTGGTGTTGGTAGTTGCCAAAGCGATATTGCTGCGCTGAAGGTTGTTTTAATCCATTTTATCACATGTTGTGTGATGTTGCATCAGTCTTTGTTGTAAGGACTTTGATTGTATCGCAAGCATATACGATGGTGCTAACACTGATAGACAATACCCGAATACACATATTCATGTACAGTATACCACGCAGACATTTCACGTGTCCATTTACCGACCTTTTATACAAACGTACCGCCATTCATGATTCTAATATATATACACGTAACAGGGGAAATTTAATTGTGTTTTGTTTGGCTATTGAAATTTTGTCCTAGGGCCCATCGACAAAACAAAGATCATATCAAGCCGGATCAGTTATCAAACCACATTGAAGCTTGGAAAGCCGAACGCAGTTGGTGTTAAGGGCATGCGTTCTTTTGTCCTTTTTTAACATTTAAAAGTACGATTTCTATCATGATAAAGTTTATACTGAACCTATTAAGCAAGCCTCTATGGTGCAGTGGTTATTTCACGTGCCTTATAAACCAGAGATGGCAGGTTTGATCCGGGTCTTCTTGAGTCTGTCGGATGAGACTATAAACTGAGGTCTCGTTTCCATATGACCTTTGCTGTTGGATTAACGCTCAAATCAACAAACCGATTCAATTTATTATTTATTTAAATTCAGATTGAGTAAGAAGCTTATGCGCTTATATGCTTGCCCGATTCCGGACGCAAAGATGGGTCCGAATGAGTAAGGTTGAGAATGATCAAATGTTGTAGATCTGCCGTCAGCATGTGTAATACATGTGTACTAAAACGGTACCCTATATCATGACGATATCATTACAAAACCTTATCAAGCAAAATACAGTGTGTTTTTTTTTTTTTTTTTTTTTTTTTTTTTTTTTTTTTTTTTAAGTTGAAAAAAAAAATGAAAAATTTTCAATTCAACAGTTTTGATATTTTCTCATTTGTTCAAAACATAGATTGTGGACACAAGATAGAACAAATACTCACAATCTATGTTTTCAGAAGCATAGACAACCTAAGTTGACCTTGTCTTATGATAGGTTAATGTAATCCCTGGGTCATATATAGACTTTGTAGATGCTTCATGCCAAGTTTCAAAATCATAGGCCTTTTGGTTCTGAAGAAGAACAATTTTAAAGGTTTTTCAATTTATAGCCATGGCGGCCATTTTGGTCAAGTTACCTTGACCATTAATACAAACTTTCGTTCCCCTTCCACGAAGTTCGGCTTTGATCGGCCATGCGGTTGCAGAGAAGATGTTTAAATATTATAGTCATATACATGTATATATCCCCCAGGCAGGAGCTGACAACCACCCGGGTCTTAATGTTTTTATAAAAATAAATCTGCCCATTTGTATTATCATAGCAAGTTTCCACCCATTTAATTACATTTAACTAATTTCCCCATTTAAATGCATGGGCGACCTACATGTAAGTTGATCTTACCGTAAAATAGGTCAAGGTCATCCCAGCGAAATGATTTATACAAACTTTGTAGTGCTTTTAATATTGTTTGATGCTTCATGTCAAGTTACAAAATCATAGGCCTTCTGGTTCTGGAGAAGAAACATTTTAACGGTTTTTGCTATTTATAGCCAAGGCGGCCATCTTGGTCATGTGACCTGGTCCATTTATGCAAATTTCGTTCCCCCTTCCTAAGAATGCTCCGCAAACAGTTTTAACTTTGATTGGCCAAGCTGTTTCAGAGAAGAAGATCATGGTAATTGTTGACAGACGACGACGGACGGACGACGGGGCATGGCCATCCTATAAGCTCACCGGGCTCATGTGAGCTAAAACTAGATATACCCCTGCATACTCAAGTTTTGCTTTATAAAAGCGTTGTTCAATGGGGTAAACATGTCACGGACATGTTATCCTGATGAGGATAACAGACCATGCTCGATATTACTTAAAATGTGTCAAAACGTTGTAAGGCGTAGAATAAAAAAAACTGCACATAAAATTAAAGATCAACTAAATGTTTCAAATCGTAAATCTTGCCATGTTTACATGTAAAAGGAATTCTGTGTGTTCACGAAAAACATGTGAAATGTAGCTAAACAGAACCAATGTACGTATATATACTTAAGGAATTAAAATACGCAACACACTAAATTTCAACTTTTACGTATGTATTTGACGTTTTGATTAAATCCTATTATGTAATGACCTACTGACTGCTTTTTGAAATGCTGATGAAATGAGAAAACCTCATTTTATTGACAAAATTAACGATAAAACGTCAAAAACAATGAAAAACGCAAATTGTGACGTAAACGTCGGGGCGAAGGGGAAGATGACAAATTCTTTGCATGTGGGTTACGTGACGTCGACTTGATAATGTGCAATAAAGACTATGGTCATTGTATACTTAGGTGCCGTCCCATGTTGCGTTAAATATTGTTAACGGAATGCTGAAGTGTACAATAACGAACAATGAGTAATCATGTAACGTCATTTAAATTATTCGATTTTTGCTATTTGTAACTAAACGGTGTATATCGAACCAACATGCGACACGACATGCTTTTTAATCGACAGTGACGTCAGAGGTACCGTAAAAATGGATCATCGGAGCGTTTGTTTTGACGTTCGTTCAACAGAATATCACGTTATGTAAAGGAGTGAAACGGGTTATATGCTTTGAGTAAACACTCGATTTACGCTTTGTAATCAAAGGTTTGGCAATTACTCATTTTTTAAATCAGAAAATTTGAAAAACATAATGAGAGTCTTTAAAGTACAGGATATTGGATTTTGACGTTAAAATTGACGTTTTATGGACGTCTGAAGAACAATGGTCATACTGTTTGCGTAAATAATCATTTTATTGAATATAACGCATGCGGAAGGAAATTTTACTGGCTTTTGACTCATTTTTATCGATTGACGTTGGTGACGTTAAACGTCCCATAACATAACCAAATTTTACCAACTGATCAATGGTTACATCTGCAATCACTTTTAGGGGTTTTGGAAACAAAATATTGGTTTTGGTTTCAAATTTGACATTTACTGATCATGGTTACATGGTGTGCTACTGTATGTCAGTGTGGTTACGCGTACGCCATTAAGCATACGTAACCGACATTGTGGCTCAATCTGTTGCAATTTGACGTTTAGATATTGCTTTCATATAAGAAGCTCAGTTTTACCACAGACTTGTATTACAAAGCATGTTTTCAGTCACCCAAAGCGTTTGTTGCGTTTCTTTATTCCTGAAGTATACATGCACCAGTATGTTGAAAGTCACATGGCGATAACAAATAGTTGATAGTTGTTTTCACACTAACAGTTATCGTCATATGCAGACGGGATCTCGGTTTATAGTGTCACCATAAAGCCATGGGCAGCTCAGAATTGAACAAGCGATCCCTAGTTATACACACGAGTGTCAAAAAATAATATTCTGCACTGGAAGCTGTTTTATTCGCGCCAAGCATTTGAAAGGCCGACTCGCGTTGAACGCGTAATGTATCTTTAATGGCAATCATGACAGTTGATGATGCGATTTTGTAAACATGTCGTGTCAAAGGCCACTTCTGGTTCATTGTTCAATTAGAATCAGACAGTTAAACGGGAAGACAACAATAATCATTGTTACCATTGCATATGATGATAACATTGTTTACGATTTGTATGTTTAATTGCTGTCTGGATTTCTTTATTTTTTGCATTTTACCAATGCATATAGGTTTTAAGTTTTTATTTATTTTATTTTTTTTTGTTTTGTCCCAGTCAACATTTTTTCAGTCATGTCGGGACGGAGCCAACGCTTCCTGGGTTTAACCAGTTAGTAAGGAGTTAATGTGTCTTGCTCAAGGACACAACACGGCTGGCGCCTGTGGGGATCGAACCCAGGACCTCTCAGGAGTCAGACGCCCTACCACTACGCCACCGCGCTCCCTAATAATTTTGTACCAGTCTTATATCAACTACATGTACGTATTTATTCCCGACATGTGATTTTACGAAGCGACTGACTGAACCACTGCGACATGAAGTCATCTACGGAACTTGCGTGCGTGCGTGCGTGCGTGTGTGTGTGTGTGTGTGTGTGTGTGAGTGTGTGTGCTCGCATAAAGAATATTGTCGTCCTGTTTTAGGGTAAGCAAGATACGTTATGAAAGCACGAACTGTATGTTTCTCAGTCTATAAACATTCATTTTCTTGAAAATGATACTGTTTTAGTTTGAAGTTTAATTATACTCGTATTTATTTGAATTCACGCAGATAAACATCACGCATAGTTCAAGAGAATAAAGGAGGATCAGAAAAAAAGCCTTTGACTTGGAAAAAACATCCCAAAAATCGTAATAATCGCATTCAAAATGCTGAAATACTGTGGAAGGTCTACAAAACCTCAACTTATTTCTATGTCTATGCAAAATGTAGCTAGGATATCGCACTTATGACTTGCCGATGATTGTCTAATGGACTCAAAACGAAACATCAACCGTATAAATAACATCAAGATTTCGAGTATCTGTTTGAAGTACATGTATAAACATGCCAAAATAAATTATGTTCTCTCACGAGACAGCACGTGGAACTGTAGGTCTTACACCTAATAAATATACATATATCTTTACATGTACACTATACAGTGTACTGTTTGAGTTAGTGCCTACGTCCGCGGAAAACATTTTTAAGTCGTTCAGGGTGGCTATCCTTATCCTAGACACATTATGCCTGTACAAGCCTTCAGTATATTCATATTTTCATGTCTCCCAGAAAAAAAATATTGACGCGAGGATAGATCAGCTCTTATACCAAAAATACGATCGAGCTCCCAATACAAGAGAAAACATACATGTGGGCTGCCGTCTAAAACTTCAATTCCTTTACGATTTAAGAATTTAATGTAGTAGGGCATTTCATGATTCTTGCATTTGCCAAAAATATAATCAGCTGATAATGTATGTTTTATTTCCAAAGCTTTTTTGTCACAAGAGAGACAAATAAAGAAAAGAAAAAAGTGATGCGTCCGGGACTCGAACCCAGCACCTTTCGCTTTCAATTCCAAGAACGCTAGCTACTGAGCTACAGCGCTAGACGTCCTACGCTATAGCATTTATTGCATGTCTTATTTAATTCGTCTTCGTCGGGCTATTGGTAGTTTTGTCTAAGTAATTCTTCATATCGTCCCTCGTCTTCGTCTCAAATATGCCCTCACGAGTCGTTCCCCATCACACGGAAAGTCATAACCGCAAGCGCCAGCAGCAGTTACGTTCAAAAGTGAAAAATGTCTAGTATGGCAGTCGAGCCGGCGTCCGTGCATTCACACTTTCAATCTTGAATATCTCTTAAGACAACAAATTTTATCTGAAGCATCATTGAGGAGGGGGAAAGGTTGCATTAGGTTTTGGGCCAGGTCAGATCAGAACTCTGGTTTCCATGGCAACAGGTAGCTCCCATTGAGTTATAATGGGGAAAATGTTGTGGCCACTCTAGCTACCTCGTTTTTGATTGGATCTTCTTCATTCTTGGGAATAACAACCATAATATCTCGGATTAGTTCGACCTCAGATTGCGGAGTTAACTACCCTCGAGCGTCTGGAATAATCCCCATAGACTTATAATGGGAAAAATGTTGTGGCCACTCTAGCGCCTTTATTTTTCATTGGATCTTCTTCATTCTTGCAGGTAACAAGAACAACTATAATATCTTGGATGGGTTTGAATTTCAGCAAGATCCGACCTCTGACTGTGGAGTTGGCTGCCCTTGAGTGTTTGAAAAATCATTATTTTGTGTTGTGGCCCCTCTTAAGCGCCTTCAATTTTGATCGGATCTTCTTCATACTTGGAAGTAACAAGGATAGCCATAAGATCTCGGATGAGTTAGAATTTCAGCCAGATCCGACCCTTGACTGTAGAATTATCTGCCCTTGACTGTGTGAAAAGTCAATATGTAGTGTTGTGGCCACTCTGGCGCCTTCATTTTTATTCGGATCTTCTTTATTCTTGGAAGTAACAAGGACATTCATAACATCTCGGATGAGTTCGAATTTCGACCAGATCTGACTGTGGAGTTAGCTGCCCTTGAGTGTTTAAAAATCAATATTTTGTGTTGTGGCCACTCTAGCGCCTTCAGTTTTGATCGGATCTTCTTCATACTTGGAAGTAACAAGGATAGCCATAGCCAAAGCCCCAGCCATCAGAAAAATGGTGATAGGTGGTCGGAAAGTAGCACAAATTTCATCCATACCCTCTAGTAGAGGAACCCACTGGAGGCTTGAAAACCAATGTTTGGTCAATTTTAAGTCTTGCAAAAGTGTTGAAATTATGGGATGTATACACATGGCATTCTATAATGCGATTCTTGAAAATGAGGGCGTACATACAATATTGGTTATATCTCCGCTGTTACTTATCCTACATTTTGCACCTGGTCTCATTTTAAAGCTTAGACATAGCACTTTTATCCTATGATAAAAAGTACAAGTCATCTAATTAGCATATTCATTAATTTTAATGAAAATATTAAAATGACAGAAAAAACACACATTAAAATCCATAAATAAACTAGTTTCAGGCCCAAACTATCACTGTGACTCTTTGTTATTGAGCCAGTAATATCATATGACAAATGTATGGATGTCAAGGGCCTAAATAAAAATTATTTCCTTTGCATATTCACGAATTTTAATGAAAATCAAGGAAAAACAAGTGAAAAACTATAGCCATTGCAAGGTTTTGGATAGGTCATAAGATCTATCTTGCATCCCTGGGACCATACTATAATTGTTCTGATAGTGCTGCATGGACCTAGCAATTTAACCTTGATAGTTGATACCTAATATTCAAATCATTGAATTGGCTTATTCATGAAAATTTAAAACAAAAATACCTCATAAGAAATTGGAGGCATTTCATGGAAAAATAGGGGGGTCTTAGTACAAAATACCTTGTTCCAGAGCTATTAATAAACCCTGGATACTGAAAGAGGTATCATCCTTAAGTATGAAATAGGAATAACCTGATTTTCAATTTCATGAATTTTAATGAAAACTAAGAAAGAAAAATGGAGATAAAGAGTGACAAGATTAAACTTGTAAGCCTACAAATGACTTAATTGTATCTCGGCAATCAAAAGCCCTAAAGTGCTGAAAATGGCATCAAATTGTTGCTAGAGCACTATTATACCGTCGTGTACTACAATATATACTGATCAAAAAAAGAAACGCAACAATAGGCCACCAAGGATTTTCGAGTTTAAGGGTAAAACGTTAATAATTTCAGGTCTGTTGCTGTATGATTCCCATCTATGGGATATTAGTATTTATCATGCAAAACCTGATTTTTATTTCGATAAAAATTGAATGAGAATTTTTTGTTGTCTTAAATTATGCAAATCGGGAAAATTTGCTCTGTGCATGCGCACACTTTTGAACCTCCAATCATCAAGAAACAATGTCAGCTGCTCCCAAATTAAAATTCATGAAAAAGAAATAAATTCCGCGACTCACAAGCTAGTAATTTAAACCATCAAAATCTCTATATGTTTTATTGAAAGGGGGATAATTTCGATTTAATTCGTTTTATTTCTTTAACTTGTGAGTTATCTGCTGAGTGGTACATTGTGATTTTGAATAGGGGTATATATTTAAATCGTACCATTATTTTAATGCTTGCGCATGCGCACTGTGTGGATTACTACTTTCAGCATGCCTATGGTCGGCATTGCATAACTCCGTAAATACTCATCAAAATGAAAATCGGTTTCTTGCATTCGGAAGCCTGATATCTAATGCAGAAGTAGAAAATGCAATGATTTCTGATTCTATCATAGTTTTCTCAAAATTTAGTGGAATATAATTGTTGTGTTTCTTTTTTTGTTCAGTATATAAGTCATTTGATTTTTAGTTTGAAGAATTTTAGCAAAACCTTCAGAATATAGAGAAAATATATGGAAACATAGAAAAATGCATGTATCTTGGTTAGTGATAGACCTAGAGAGCTATAATTGGTATCAAATGAATGCTAGGACTATGTTATATAACTATGTAATCTCATATATAAATAATTAGCTATTTTTGTTGTATGGATGTTAATGGGATCTTTGTAAATAAGGCAAAAAGCAAGGAAAAATGAAGGGTTACACAAACAAATTCGCCTATATCTGCTGTAGAGAACTTAAAATGATATCAGTTTATTGGTAGGACACGGTTTTATTGTCATGTGTTTAGATATATAAAGCTTGCTTGCAATCAAGATTTAATATATTTTGTTGGAGCTGATCCAATCTTCATTTTTAGCTCACCTGAGCCGAAGGCTCACAAGGTGAGCTTATAGGATGGCCATGCTCCGGCGTCAGTCCGTCGTCCGTCCGTCATCGTCCACAATGCCAAAGATCTTATTCTCTGAAACCGCTTGGCCAATCAAGTTGAAATTTTATGTGGAGCCTCCTTGGGTAGTGGCATTATAATATTGTTCGTGATATCTTGATCACATGACCAAGATGGCCGCCACGCCCATATATGGTAAAAACCACTCAAAAATCTTCTCCAGAACCGGTGTGCCGATTTCCACGAAACTTGGTATGTAGCATCAGGGACTTCAGCCCATCAGTTTGATCAAATGATGACCATAGGATGACCTTGACCTATTTTACGGCAAGGTCAATTTTGGAAACATAGGCTTTTACATGGGAAAAAGTGAAAACTATGGGTTTTTTTTTTTTAAAGTATTGCAGCCTGAGGCCTGAAAAGTGGTAGATGCAAACAACTAATGGAGTAGATGAAGGTGTGTGATTAATTTAGATCAAGGTCATCTCTTGACATTGGCCAGTCTGTCGTCCATACATACTTTTTCAAAGATCTTCTTCCCTGAAACTGCTTTGCCAATCAAAGTGAAATTTTATGTGGAGCATCCATGGGTAGGGGAGACGAAAGTTTGATTGCGAAATCCAGGTCACATGACCAAGATGGCTGCCATGCCCATATATGGTAAAAACCATTCAAAAATCTTCTCCAGAACCGGCAGGCCGATTTTCATGAAACTTGGTATGTAGCATTTGGGACTCAAGCCCATCATAGTTTGATAAAATGATAAACCTAGGATGACATTGACCTATTTTACGGCAATGTCAATTTTGGAAACATAGGCTTTTACAAGGGAAAAAGTGAAAACTATGGATTTTTTGAAAACTATTGCAGTCTGAGGCCTGAAAAGTGGTAGATGCAAACAACTAATGGAGTAGATGAAGATATGTGATTAATTTAGGTCAATGTCATCTCTTGACCTTGGCCAGTCTGTCGTCCAGCAGGCCGATTTTCATGAAACTTGGTATGTAGCATTTGGGACTCGAGCCCATCATAGTTTGATAAAATGATAAACCTAGGATGACCTTGACCTATTTTACGGCAATGTCAATTTTGGAAACATAGGCTTTTACAAGGGAAAAAGTGAAAACTATGGATTTTTTGAAAACTATTGCAGTCTGAGGCCTGAAAAGTGGTAGATGCAAACAACTAATGGAGTAGATGAAGATATGTGATTAATTTAGGTCAAGGTCATCTCTTGACCTTGGCCAGTCTGTCGTCCATACACACTTTTCAAAGATCTTCTTCTCTGAAACTGCTTGGCCAATCAAAGTGAAATTTTATGTGGAGCATCCATGGGTAGGGGGAACGAAAGTTTGATCGCGAAATCCAGGTCACATGACCAAGATGGCTGCTATGCCCAACTATGAAACACTCAAAAATCTTCTTCTCCAGAACCGGCTGGCCAATTTTCGCGAAACTTGGTATGAAGCATTTGGGACTCCAGCCCATCTTAGTTTGTAGAAATGATGACCCTAGGATGACCTTGACCTATTTTACGGCAAGGTCATTTTTGGAAACATAGGCTTTTACATGGGAAAAGGCGAAAACAATGGATATTTTGGAAACTGTTGCAGTCTGAGACCTGAAAGTTGCTCGATGCAGACAACCAATGGAGTCAATGAAGTTAAGTAATTAATGAAGGCCAAGGTCATTTCTTGACCTTGACCCAAGGTCATTTAAATATCAAAATTAAAATTATGGTTTTCTCAGAAATCACTGGGTTTGGAAACTATTGCAGCCTGAGACCTGAAACTTTGCAGATGCAGACAACTTATAAATTCAATAAAGGTGTGTGAGTATTCAAGGTCAAGGTCATTTCATGATGACTTAATACTCCAGGATCAGGCTTCAGGTGAGCGTTCTCAGGACCAATGGTCCTCTGGTTTGTAATTTCCACAAAATTTTTCAAAATTTTGTGAAACATTTTAAAATTGCAATAACATATGCTTAAGCTATCAGACCACAAGGCAATAGAGCATTGTCCTGGCATTCTATTGGTACCATTTTCAATTTTGTAAGGATATTGGCAGTTGAGATACAAGCGATTTTATTGGTGTATCCCTTCATTTTGCATTGATTTTTCTCTTATTTTTCTCTTATTCATAAAGAACCTATTAATATCGATACAACTAAAATAGCTGATTATTTATTTATCAGATTACATGGTTATGGAACATCGTCCTAGCAAACATTTGAAACAAATATAGCTCTCTTGGTCTATCAGTAGCCAAAATACATGTGATTTTCTATGTATACCGCCCTAACTTTTCCGAATTTTTCCTCTAAATTCGAAAGTTTTGTTAATATTCATAAAGCAAAAAATCAAATGACTGATACAGGACGGCATAGTTTTGCCCTAGCAACCATTTGATGGCATTTTCAGCATGTTAGAGTCTTTTGTTGCCGCGATACAAGTCATTTTGTACGTTTACCAGTTTCATTTTTCCTTTCCTTCATTCCCTTCTCTAGAGTTTTCATTATAATTCTTGAAATTGAAAATCAGATCATTATTATATCACACTAAAGGGACAAGGTTCATTGCCATAGCATTCATTTGATGCTTTTTTCAGCATCCTGAGTTTGTAACCAGCTCTGGTACAAGTGATTTTGTATGTCTACCACTATTTTCCAAGATTTTTTTTACAGATCTTATGTATTTTATTAATTTTCATGAATAAGCAGACTCAACCATTTGAATTATATGTATTAAGGTTAAATTGCTTGGTCCATGCATCACTATCAGACCAATTATAGTATTCTAGAGCATCCTATTGTTGGTATAGTGTCCCGGTAAAGAAAAAACAACATATTTCTCGTTTCTCTGAGGACACTAAGCTTTTTTTTTCTCGGAGAAAGAAGGGTAAATTTCTCTTTTCATTAAAATATTTCGCGTTTCATGCATTCCGATTTCTCGGAGAAACACCGCGAAATTTCACCGCGACCACAGATATTTACCGGTGAAAACAGGTAAGTCCAGATATACCTGTTCGCGGAGTTTCTCGAAGAAATATTGTGCAAGATTATGAAAATCGATTTTACCTTAATGTTAGTTTTTCATAATCCTTTTAAATATTCTAAATAGAAAGAAGTGATCATCTAAATAGAAAGAAGTGATCAGCGCCTTTGTTTCCGCTACTCGGATAGAGCTGTTCCCCTTCTTTTTAATCTGAAATTTCAGGTTTCTATCCATCTTCAGCGTCTGTACAGGCTTGTTGGTGTCAGAACTGGTCGGGAACCCTGCAGATCGGTTTTCTGACGTTGCGGCTCAGGTAATTATAGTAAAACTGGGATGAACCAGTGTACCGACAATTAATGTTGAAAGCATAAGTATTAAAACTACCATTTATTTCCTACTATGAAATTTATCAATTGCAGCTGAAAAATCTCTTTCTTATTTATTTATTTATTTATTTATTCATACATTATATTTAACGAGGGTGACGCTCTCTAGTAGTAATTGGTGGCACTATAGCCCCAAACTTATAGCCCCAAACTTATGGCCCCAATTTCAAATAAGCGCAGCGCCTGAAATGGGTGCTGGTCAACTCGTACTTTTCTTTTCTCGTACTGTGGTCGACTCGTACTAAAAAAACTCGTACCGCATTTTACCTTAGTCAACTCGTACTTTTTACTTTGGTCAACTCGTACTTTATAAAATTGGTCAAGTCTTTCTTTTGCCAAATCGCACCCCTTTTGTTATCTTGAGGTTAATTAGAGTAGATAATTGTATCCAATTATGGAGCAATCAGTGAGTCTTTGTTGGGGGTTAGACTACGTTTTTCAGACATCACTCAGGTGATGATTTACGTCATGCATGTCTAAGCTTGAATTTGAGATTCAGATAAATTCTGCTCACACGGTCAATGATTTAATTAACTAAGGCATAAATACGTCATGCATGTAGTGCTTGTGATTGCATCTTTTTTTTTTTTTTTTTTTTTTTTTTTTTTTTTTTTTTTTTTTTTTTTTTTTTCAAGAAAAGGCACAGTAAAATGCAAATAAAATAAATATTCATAAAATATATAAGATTATTTCAAAAGTACGAGTTGGCCAATTGAAAAGTACGACTTGACTAGGGACGAGTTGGAAACAGTACGAGTTGACCATAACCCCCTGAAATTGGGGCCATAAGTTTTGGGATATAAGTTTGGGGCTATAAGTTTTGGGGCTATAAGTTTGGGGCTATAGGTGCGCACCCTGGGTCTCAGTTTAAAAATGAACTAGCTAAGCTGCATGTGTAGGTAAGTATCCTTGAGTTAAGACAAGCCTGCACATTTGCACATCTGCACATTTGCACATCTGCTCATTTGCACATCTGCACTTCTGCACATCTACACGCATGCGCATCTACACATCTACACGCCTACACTTCTTTAGAGACTATGAGATAACTGCCATAGTCCAGTTTTCTGTTGGTAAGTTCCATTACGAAATTAAGAAAGGGCCTATTTCCTCTTGTGTTCCTGGGTAGACTTGTCACATTGTGACACTTGTTGGACTTGTCTGGAACAGTTGTGTGGGTATGTAGAAGTTTATGTTGCTATACAGCTGAATGCGTCTGAAGAGTATCTCAGTCTTGTATCTCAAGACTTCAACTCTATTAGAGGTATGACTCTATAGCTTCCTTAGAGGCTTTAAAGTGGTATGCGTTTCACTGTCTCTTGGTCTTGTATCTCAAGATCTCAACTAGTCAAAAGGCATAGCTTTATAGCGTCTTCCTAATATATTGAGGCTTTTCAATGTTCTCGTATCTCGAGAACATTGATAAGCATCAAAAACTCAGCTAGTTATTGTCAAACTTTAAACCCTTTACTACTACCTCCTGAGAGGAGAAATGAAAACCCAAGACTAAATAACATTTTCAACAATTTTATTTGTCCCGCTAACTGTGAATGCACGATGAAACAGAGGATTAGGACCGTCCCTCTGTTCTCGTTTACAAGTGTTTCCCCTGAATATAGCTACTCTTTGGTTTATTGTTAATACTGTTCATATGTGTTTTATGTGGCAACAATAATGTTTGTTCCTCGGCCACTTCGTAGCTTGGTGGGTCATAGTCATTCAGTTTCTTCTCAATCAAGAATTTTCGTTTCTTGATGGCATACAGTCTTGATTCGTCCTCGTCATAATCTTCTTCATCCCTCAATCGTTTAGCTGTTTCCTGTATTTTCTTGTTGACTGGATCTTTTCTTAGTGCAGCTGAGAGATCAGTCAGATACTTGTAGCGGGATACGAACTCTGGCTTTAGTTCATCATATGCTATCTCTTCAGCATCTTGTACGTCTTTGCCAGGATTTTCATGCAGGGCTTTTTCAACTGTTTCGTTGAAAGTGTCTTGCATCTTATCTGTCGTTATGCCCATCAAAACATCCCATGGTTTTATTTTCTGAGGTTCCTCCTCATCATCATCAACATCATCATCATCATACTCTTCCTCATCCTCATCTTCTTCATCATCATCATCATCATCATCATCATCATCTTCTTCTTCTTCTTCATCTTCTTCCTCATCTTCCTCACTTTCTTCAGTTTCATCCTCTTCTTCCTCATCGACTTCTTCTACATCTTCAAGATCAGGTTTTCTGAAGATATTTTTTTCCATCGTCCAGTGATCTTCTTTCAGACATTACACTTTCTTCATCACTGTCTAACATGTTAGCCTGAGCACCTCTGCAGATACCACTGACATTGTGTCTTCTCAAGTTGTATGATCTGGAAAATTCTCGATCACACTGATGACACTGATATCGACCCATAGCTGGTTATTCGAAGAATAATGAGATTCATCCTGAGTCTGTCTTTTTATACCATCGCCGGAGTTGGTTTTGTTCTAGTTCTTCTCAGATTTGGTTTCTTTGTAATCCGTTTTTGACGTCTAGTTTTTTTTCTTCTTTTTTTCTGACATTTCTTTACTGATAGAAAGCAGTTCACCCCGACAGAATCTGCAATACTTCGATGGTCTGCCCCCTCTAAGCCTTTTATTCAAAGCTGTAGTCAGCCTTTTCATAAGGTTTCTGATCTGTGCATAACTTGCATGAGATCCACTTGGTTTCTGTGTCACTGGCGTTTTCTTTGATTCTTCCATAGCCTTGCAGGATTGTTTTGTCTGCTCTTCTAAAGAAGTCATCTCTTTAGCGTTTTGTACAAAACTGATAATTTACAAACTCTTAGATTGTATTTTAACTAGTTTTTCTTTCTACGAAAGTGTAATTTTAAAATCGTTTTGCCTGTTACAAAAGGAACAATCATACCATTCTCTGATTTTAATGTAATGTGCACTTGGTCTACAATAGAGTTTGAAACAGAAACATAGTGCAGAGTTTTAAATTCTTTATAGAAGAAATATGAATCTGGTTTACTTTGAAATGGAACAACTCGTAAAATAGGTGCTACAGTATCACCAATAAAAGTGAAACTTGCAATGTCAGAATAAACATAAAAGTTGCTAAAATTGTGATTCAACTTTGCATTGAACTTAAACACATTTTCCTCATTTCCTATAGGCTTTTCGACCAGTGATGAATCTAATCCTAAGATTTGAGCGAATAGTTTTGGGAATATAAGCCTAACCAGCCTTTCGTTTTGGGCTGATATTTTGAAACGTTGACTCAAATGATCACATGTCATAGTAATGTGAGCATTGAATTTTTTCAGTATGCCTTTTTCAAAGTTGTCAATGGAGTTCTGCATTTCTTCAGCTAGATATTCATGTGACTCATAATTTCCAGTTGGAATTGTTAGCTTGAAGTTATAGCAGCCGTTTTCACTGCTACATATCTCTGTGATGTTTTGATTTCCAACTCTGCGTAAACTGGATTGGTCTAGGAAAGTCAAAAAGAAATAGTTGTTTTCTTCTGTTATGTTGAGAACTTCAGATGGTGTTGTAATTTCAACCGAGGCAACCTCCCAGCTTTCCAAGTCAATTTTAATAGGATGATCCTATCTTACAGTAAATTCAGACTGTTTATTTGATGGGAACATGTTCATAGAACTGTCACTTAGTAATGTAATGTAAAAATCCTCCATGTTTGAAGAACAGTATTACTTGAGTGAATGAATAATTCAGCTCTTGAAAATGCTATATATCAGTTTGATTTACAAGGTGAAACACAAACTATTTAAACACAAAACCTTTTGTCGATTTCCATTCATGCGTCGTTTTCCAAAAATTATCTACTTTCAGTTTTAGAATTTTCTGAAAATGCTAACCTACTTTTCTCAGAAAAAACAATATCGATAGTTCCCCTTGAACGTACAAATATATCAACTTTAAAATTAATAAAACTTGTATTTTGTGTACATATTCAAGCAAAATGTGTTTATTTATTTCTTTTTAATTAGAAAATGTGATATTTAAATTAATTATATTACATTCAATAATATAATTGCAACACTTTTCTTACTTTTGATATGAGAATGGATTTCCATATCCAAATTTCCATTTACAAATTTTAATCATCTTTGAAAACTTCAGTTATATAAAGTTATAATGACATGTGCTTATCTGTGAATAATAATAAAACAAAGGGGCATTTTACTTGAAGTTTCTATGTTTGTGAAGATGTGGATACTAATGCAAAATCAAATAACCAGGAACACAAGAGGGAAAAAAGGCCCTTTCTAAATTTCGTAATGGAACTTACCAACAGAAAACTGGACTATGGCAGTTATCTCATAGTCTCTAAAGATGTGTAGGCGTGAAAATGTGTAGATGCGCATGCGTGTAGATGTGCAGAAGTGCAGATGTGCAGATGAGCAAATGTGCAAATGAGCAGATGTGCAAATGTGCAGATGTGCAGGCTTGTCTTAACTCAAGGATACTTACCTACACATGCAACTTAGCTAGTTCATTTTTAAACTGAGACCCAGGGTGCGCACCTATAGCCCCAAACTTATAGCCCCAAAACTTATAGCCCAAAACTTATAGCCCAAAACTTATGGCCCCAATTTCAGGCGCTGCGCTTATTTGAAATTGGGGCCATAAGTTTGGGGCTATAAGTTTGGGGCTATAGTGCCACCCATTACTACTCTCTCTTTGTATATCGCATGGGCAAATTTTCATAATTCTAGAGCGCCGAACATCGAATGTAGGGATCCTAGTAGTGGAAGCGGGCTTCTATCATATCATAAGAAAACCAGTCGATCATGTTAGATTACAACGAACCAAAGAAACAATCAGCGTTTGAAATTCCGACTCCATGTAGAAATTGCATTTTAAAATATCCGAAACGAAACAAACATAAAACGATAATATTGCGATTACGAAAGCTAATTTGCGCTTAAACTTAATGTTTGCGTAGAAAGCAGGAACGGGTACACTCATTTTACACGAAAACAAATGCATGACCTTATATTTTGGAGTCGGTTTTAAAAAATACCGGAACCGTCTACACAAACTATGTATGTGTATCATTAAAAAAATCACTGTGCAATATTGCTAGTCCACAGCCACGGTTATGTGGGTACGTTTTCACCGCTTTATGTTACTTCTATCCAAGTTCAAAATGGGCTATATGCTATACTGATACAGAACCGGTGCAACAGCAACCACACTCAAAAGTGAAAAATATGAATCTCCTCTCGCTGCACAACATTCGTATTAGCAAACCCGTCACTTACAATAACTAGCGAAACAGCATCTGACACGCTATGAACTGCAGATACACGAGTATGTACCACGAGTATGTACAGTTTTAACATCTACATATCGATGTATTGAAACAAAAATGACGACAAAATACGTAGTGATTTATACGTAAACGAAAAAAAGGAATAACCGACATTTCGTGTAGTACTACATGTAAATAAAAGTAATTATGTTTCAGCAACTTACTTTGAAGTACTGTGCGAAATATTTAAACAGTGTGTCCTATACAAATGTGTTTGTTGCACAAAACGCATTTTTCTTGTCTAATAATATCATTGAGATTTATAAAAGGAGCGAAATAAAAATTTAAGACAGTTTAAATGTTCTCGACTGAATACAAACTGCAATTCTGCACAAGAAATAACATACATGTAAATGTATGTTTAAGGTCAAACTGTCAAATTAATTGTCAATCTCTGGTCTTAATGGCCAAAACACTATTCGTTTCAATTAAAGTACATGTATATGTAACTTGACAGTCATTGTATCGAATCCTTAAGAAATCTTCAGAAGTGGATGAAACCTCTTCTTCCGAAACCGCTTCTGCCATTTGTGACATAAGAAAGAAAAAAATTATGCCATATAACTTTCTAATTCGTGGAATAAAATAAAAATGGAAACAAAAAACTCAAGAATGATTTGAGCCGCCTCATGAGAAAACAAACAATTTGCATATGCGAAACCAAAGGCACAGATCAGCTTCGCAGTATCTGCGCCTTTGTTTTCGCCATACGGATAGTACAATTCGTCTACTTTCTAAATCCGAAATGTCCAGCCTCTGACCAACTTCTGTGCTTGTACAGTGTACAGCCTGGTTTGTGTCAGACCTGTCCGGAAACCACACTAATGGCTTTCTCGCGGGACGGCTCATTTTAATGATGCATGTTCGTCAAGAAAAATACATGGACATGCACATTCATGTTTAGGTGATGTACAAAGCCGTCAGTTGGGAAGAAGTCATATGACAGTGTTTGCTCCACGGTCGACATTTTCTATTTGCTTGATTTTATATTTCACTTTACGGCAGACAGTTTTCCAATCATGTGAAGGAGCAGTGTCACCTTCGTGTTTATAAGAGAATACGACACAGTACACGTGTATGCTGAAACGCACCTCCTGGTGATTCGTCTCCCCCCACTCTACAAGTATGCCACATCATTCAAGAGCGATTTTTGTAATTTTTGTTGACTATTTTTGTATGTTTATACCATGCATGGATGAGGTCGAAAGGGCATCAATTAATAGGCGATACCATAAGTTCATGATTTAAACGGCTTTGTGGTTGTTCATGGAGAATAACTTTTCATGCAAATTCTTTCCTACTACATGTAGTTTTGATATAATACGTACCAATATACATGTACGAGTTGTCAAATTATTTGTGATTTATATTTAGCCATAATCTTAATATGTAATTTTGCTTAGTACGAGGGTCATTCAGGAATTGATGACAATGATTCCATTAAACTTTATTCTTAACACTTCTGTGCTTCTCATATACTAATAACCAAATTTGAAGATGTATGCTATTCAATGGTTCCTCCAAAAGTTCGCTAAGATGCCAGTTCTGTGGTTGCTAGGCAACCAAAGAATACAAGGTAAATGAGCTTGGACGCGACATACTGTTATTTATAAAAGCTAGTACTTACCTGGATGGAAGACCAGTATCTTGGATATGTTAACAACATTTCATGAGGATTAAATATGTGGTTGTTGTAAGCATGACTTTCAATGGTATTGACCACAGTGACACTGTACACAGAGTTTCAAAATGAATCAGCACCGTCTCCAGTTCAAATTTAACTGTATCAAATCTAGCTAGTCTTTTTTAAATCTAATACTTGTTCCATAACAGTCTCAGATTTTTGAATTTTTGTTTTTGTTAAGAAGCCATAGGAACACCTTTGAGATTAAACACATCACTAGCTGTTGGAATTTATTTGATTGTTTCATTATTTGGTTTAAAACACACTGTTAGGCTCAGAATGGGTTTATTTTGTCCTGTTCTGCTGTTGCTTAGCAACCACGCGTGTTGCAAATCAGGAAATTGACATAAATAATATGGTTGCCCTTGTTGACCACTAGTGCTTTCATTAATCATCAAAAATCACTGATAAGACTGTCCAAGCAACAATCTTACACGTTTTACTTACCCTACCCCCATACAAAAATAAGTAAAAATTGACTTTTTCGCGTCCATGGACACTTCAGGAGCCATATTCAAATTACCATAGCGTCAAATCTAGACATGATAAAAGCACAAAATTTTCAGCACGAATGCATAATATATGTGTCTACATGTAACATACCAAATAAAGACGAGCTTAATTATACTATCCGAGATATGGATCCATTGTCATTAATTCTTGAATGACCCCCGTACGTTAACAGCTTACATGTACCAAGTAATGCTGGCGGACGACTTAGGTACGAACATTTAATAAGACTGGTCGTAGTCAGGTCTTAAAGATAATATTTTCGCTTCAAAAAGAAAAGGTTGCAGCATATGCCTGTCATTTTGATGGCTTGTGTTTATCCTGACATAAATGTAATACTAGAGGACCATTGGTCCTGAAATCGCTCACCTGAGATTCAGTCTTGCATGACCTTTAGCTAAGGTCATGTTGGTCAATGTAAAAAGTAAACTTGACCTCTAATACTCAAATAATTAATGAAAATTTACCTTTTTGGGGGCCCCAGCAACCAATCAAAATAAGGTATTAGGGCAAAAGTAATATAAACATAGAGGACTACTAAATAAACATTTCTGCAAAATTTCAGCAAAATCTCCAATGAGACTGCAGAAATAGCAAATTTTCACTTTTCCCCATTATAAGTCTATGGAAAATGAAAGTAGCCATAGCAACCAGAGTTGAGTTCTTATCTGACTAAAACAAACAAACAAAAAAAAAACATTTTTTTTTGTAGAGGCTAATGCCAGGAACATGTATGCAAAGTATCAGCTTTATGAAGCAAACAGTTTGTGAGGAGAAGATTTTCAAAGATTTTTTTTCGAAAATTTGCCCTTTTTGGGGCCCCAGCAACCAATCAAAATAAGCGATCAGGATGAAGGTCATCTGAAAGGTAGTGCATTACTCAATAAACATTTCTTTAAAAATAAAAATGAGACTGCAGAAATAGCAAATTTTCACTTTTCCCATTATAAGTTTATGAAAACTGAAAGTTGCCATAGCAACCAGAGTTCTTATCTGACTGGAACAAAAAACATTTTTTTTTTTTTTTTTTTTTTTTTTTTTTTTTTTTGAGGCTAATGCCAGGAACACGTATGCAAAGTATCAGCTTCATAAAGCAAACAGTTTCTGAGAAGAAGATTTTTAGCTCACCTGAGCCGAAGGCTCACAGGTGAGCTTATAGTATACCCATGCTCCGGCGTCCGTCCGGCGTCCGTCGTTCACAATTTCAAAGATCTTCTCTGAAACGGCTAGGCCAATCAAAGCCAAACTTCATGTGGAGCATCCTTAGGAAGGGGGAACGAAAATTTATATAAATGGTCCAGGTCACATGACCAAGATGGCCGCCATGGCTATAAATAGCAAAAACCTTTAAAAATCTTCTTCTCCAGAACCAGTGGGCCGATTTCTACGAAAATTGGTATGTAGCATCGGGGACTTGGGCCCATCATAGTTTATATAAATCATGTCCCTAGGATGACCTTGACCTATTTTACGGCAAGGTCAACTTAGGTCGCCTATGCATTTGAATGGGAAAAAATGGTAAAATGCTATTTAATGGGTAAAACTTACTGGGAATAGGCAAATGGACAGAAGATTAATGTTAATGGAAAATCTTAGCCCCTGGGGGTTTGTCTGCCCCTGCCCCGGGGCTATATACATGTATATTTCCATAATAATGAAACATCTTCTCCCCTGAAACCGCTTGGCCAATCAAAGCCAAACTTCATATGGAGCATCCTTGGGAAGGGGGAAAGAAAGTTTATATAAATAGTCAAGGTCACATGACCAAGATGGCTGCCATGGCTATAAATAGAAAAACCTTTAAAAATCTTCTTCTCCAGAACCAGAAGGCCAATGATTTTGAAACTTGGTGTGAAGCATCAGTGACTGGAGCTCTAAAAAGTTTATATAAATCATGACCCTGGGATGACCTTGACCTATTTTACGGCAAGGTCAACATAGGTCGCTCATGCATTTGAGTGGAAAAAAAGTTTTAAAATGGCATGTGTAGGGAAAAACTTGCAGGAAATGGGCAAATGGACTTAAGATTGATGATTCTGAAAAAATTTGGACCCCAGGGGTCTGTCTGCCCCCACCCCGGGGCAATATACATTTATATTACAGTGATATTCAAATATCTTCTTTTCTGAAACTGCTTGGCCAATCAAAGCCAAACTTTATGAGGAGCATTGTTAGGAAGTGGGAATGAAAGTATATATAAATGGTCCAGGTCACATGACCAAGATGGCTGCCATGGCTATAAATAGCAAAAACCTTTAAAAATCTTCTTCTCCAGAACCAGAAGGCCTATGATTTTGAAACTTGGCATGAAGCATCAGGCAATGGAGCTCTACAAAATTTATATAAATCGTGACGTTTGGATGACCATGACCTATTTTACGGCAAGGTCAACTTAGGTCGCCCATGCATTTGAATGGGGAATATTGTTAAAATGTCATTTGAAGGGCAAAACTTGCAGTAAATTGGCAAATGGACTGAGGTTTTATGTTTTCAAAAAGAAATTGACTCCAGGGGTTGCTCTGACCTGGCCCTGGGGTTATATACATGTACATTACCATTCTAGTCAAACAAGTTTATTGGTATATATCTCGGGTTTCAGGTGAGCGTTTACAGGACCATTGGTCCTCTGGTTAAAGATTTTTTCCAAAATTTGCCCTTTTTGGGGCCCCAGCAACCATTCAAAATAAGCGATCAGGACGAAGGTCATCTGAAACGTAGTGCATTACTCAATAAACATTTCTCTAAAAATAAAATTCAAATATCTCCAATGAGACTGCAGGAATAGCAATTTTTTGCTTTTCCCATTATAAGTCTATGGAAACTGAAAGTTGCCATAGCAACCAGAGTTCTTATCTGACTGGAACAAAAAACAACTTTTTTGTAGAGGCTAATGCCAGGAACATGTACGCAAAGTATCAACTTCATAAAGCAAACAGTTTCTGAGAAGAAGATTTAAAAAAAAAAAATCGAAAATTTGCCCTTTTTGGGGCCCCAGCAACCAAAATAAGCGATCAGGATGAAGGTCATCTGAAACATAGTGCATAACTCAATAACATAGCAACCAGAGTTCTTATCTGACTAGAACAAAAATCAACTTTTTTGTAGAGGCTAATGCCAGGAACATGTATGCAAAGTATCAACTTCATAAAGCAAACAGTTTTTGAGAAGAAGATTTTTCTGAGAAGAAGATTTAAAAAAAAAAAAATCGAAAATTTGCCCTTTTTGGGGCCCCAGCAACCAATCAAAATAAGCGATCAGGATGAAGGTCATCTGAAACATAGTGCATTACTCAATAAACATTTCTCTAAAAATAAAATTCAAATACCTCCAATGAGACTGCAGAATAGCAAATTTTCACTTTTCCCCATTATAAGTCTATGGAAACTGAAAGTTGCCATAGCAACCAGAGTTCTTATCTGACTGGAACAAAAAAAAAAAAAAAACAACTTTTTTCGTAGAGGCTAATGCCAGAAACATGTATGCAAAGTATCAGCTTCATAAAGCAAACAGTTTCTGAGGAAAAGAAGATTTTTAAAGATTTTTTTTCGAAAATTTGCCCTTTTTGGGGCCCCAGCAACCAATCAAAATAAGTGATCAGGATAAAGGTCATCTGAAATGTAGAGCACTACTCAATAAACATTTCTCTAGAAATAAAACTCAAATATCTCCAATGAGAAAGCAAAAATTTGCAATTTCCACTTTTTTCCATTATAAGTCTATGGGACATATAAGTTGCCATGGCAACCAGAGTTCTTATCCGATCTGAACAAAAAAACATTTTTGGTTCCCCCCTCCTGTGGATGCTTTATGGCAATGATCAAAAGTTTTGGCCACACAGCTTCAGAGGAGATGTCATTTGAAATTGTGGACGACGACGGACGGACGACGGATACCTACCTATCCTATAAGCTCACCTTTGAGCTTTCGGCGCAGGTGGAGCCTTCGGCTCAGGTGAGCTAAAAAGCAAACCGCCTATTAAATCATTGCAACTGTACAGAATTAAACACCTTCGATCAAATGCCATTCATTACGAAAACTTGCCCATGCAATATATAGAGAATTTTTTCGAAAACAAAAACAGAATTTTTTCGAAAACAAAAATTGAAACACATTTTCATCGGAAAATGTTTGATATTTTTACTGTAATTTTGCTCAAAACATTGATTGTAGATACGCCTCAGAGCTGTCTCGCCGAGGCGGTTCTAACGAGTACCCACAAAATATGTTTTTGATAAAAAATCAAAAATAGGTATAAGTGACCCCTGCAAACCCCAGTTTTAGTATATATTTCACAGACATGTTTTCCTGGATACTGATTATCCACATGTTAACTGGAAGTGTGGTAATTACATTCATTGTCGAAAAGGACAATGCTCAAGGTCGAATCTCTAATGAAGCCCTTAAATATTAAATGAGTTTTGCATCCATTCTTCTGTTCAAAGATCGGGTAATCGTAGATGGTGTAAAAAGCAACACAGGTTACAAAGGTCATTATAAATATTAATGCAAACAAAACATTGAATGTGGATTATAAGCCATCTAAACAAATACGTAACATCCGTAAGTTACATACTTGTAAAAACTTAAATTTTGATTGTTTTATATTTTTTCAAAAAATATCATACAAGTACTTACCTTTTTAGATTCCTCCGAGAAACACCGCAAACCGACTTTGATTGACAAATCCAGCTAATTACCTTTCTCGGAGAAACACCGAGAAATTTCACCGAGAAACACCGAGAAATTTCGCGCAGATGATTTTGTCTACCTGGCTTATTTCGCGGTGTTTCTCCGAGAAATAAAAATTTCGCGTTTGCCATGGTTGCGGAGAAACGCGAAATATGTTGTTTTTTTTTTCTTTACCGGGAGTGTATGTATATTGTGTGAGTACCCTATTCATTAGAACCACACTAGGGGTAGGAGTGGGAAACTATGTAATTTTACATCATGTAAATGCGTTCATAATTGCGGACAATATTTTATGGCATTAAGGTGATACCTCTGACTACACTGGCAGCCATGAGAATTGTCCCAGGGATGCAAGATTTATCTTATAACCTATCCAAAGCAATGGCTACAGTTTTTCCTTTGTTTTTCATTGATTTTTGACAATTTCATTAATATTCATGAATATGCAACTGAGATAATTTTTATTTAGGCCCATGACATCAATACATTTGTCATATGATATTACTGGCTCAATA